>SNQJ01S0097036.1:54572-72391 GCA_010110895.2 Picea sitchensis
TAAAGGGAGAAAACCTCTTCTTCTTCAAAATGATAGGCAGTCTTTTAAGTTTTGTACATCATCCTTAATTGAGCACCAACTCAATGTGAGGTTGCTACCTCTGTTTCACAAGTTGCAACTTGTTTGAGAGCACCAACTCTCTGGTTTCTCTAGCATCCACTAGAAGGAAGCACCAACTCCCTAGTTTCTCTAGCACCCTCTAGAAGGAAGCACCAACTCCCTATATGTTCTAGCACCAACTTCCAGTTACATAGGATCCAACCTGTATAATAGAGAACACCTGTTCTCCCTTGCACCACCCTGCCACCCTGGTTTCTCTAGCTGCAACTAGATTGAAGCTACAACTTCCTGTGTTCAAGCTCCCACTTGAACCTCTAAGGACAATAGTCCTCCCGAGCACCTCCCAACCTCCCTATTTCATTAATCAACATAAAAACATTCAACTACACAGATACATCAATTCTTACCAATCTTTCTTTGTTCTGTAACTCTGGTCTTCTTCTGACTGTTCTGCAGTTCTTTTCTTCCTCAGTCTGTTCAGCAGGTCTGCTCTGCATCAACTTGTTCTGTCATTCTGGTATTCTTCAACTTGTTCTATTATTCTACTCTGTGTTTCATCTGACACTTCACATATGCTCAATCTCCTCCTGCACATCCTCTCATTTTCCTTTCCTTACAATTTCATTCTTTTCTCATACAGAACAACTAACCTCGCGTTGTCTGTCTCAATTTTCTTTTATACACAATCACGGCGGTTCAACTTCCCATATCCTTCGGCAAACGAAAGAAAATTGTCTGAGCAACTGAAACTCCAACTGATTCGCAATCATGAATCTGTTTCACTAACNAACAGATTCGTAACTGAGAGGTTAACTGTGAGAGAGAATAGTAACCTTCCGATCATATTCCAATTTATCTGCGTCGTTGGATTGAATTTATTCACATTGTCATTAAATCGGGTTTCGGCATTTCGGAAATCCTGTTCTGATTGTCTCGACACTTCATTTCACGATCTCCGAAGTTCCGATACATAACTTTTATGCACTATCTCCTTCCTCAATATGACTATGGTCATAACCAAGCGCCTATGCAAAAAGCGCTTTTCGAAAATTCACGTTTCATGAATCTGGAGATGAGGCATCTCTACTTTCCAAGTCACGATCCCCGATACCTCGAAATAGTGTGGGATCAATGGTCTTGATCAACACTTGATCTGATGGTTTAGATCATTTTGCGATTTCGCATATCGTGATTTCGACATTCCTGTGGTGAATGTTCTTGTCACTTCCAAATCCCGATCCACGAAACTTCGTAAAGAAGTCGTATCAATGGTCCAGATCACATCTTGATATGACGGTTGTAATTACATTGTGATTTCGCATATCGCGATATCAGAATTCTTGATGTTAACATTTCTTGACATCTCCAACTCTCGATCCTCGAATTCCCGAAATGGACTTTGATTCAATGGTCCAGATTCAATCTTGATTCAACGACTGTGATTGAATCGCGAATTCGCATATCGCGATTTCATAATTCTTGTTGTGTTGTTTTCTTTTCTCTCTATGTCATGATTCATGAAAATCCAATATGGAGTTGAGTCAATGGTCCAGATCTGATCTTGATTCAACGGTTGTGATTGAATCACGAATTCACATATCGTGATTTTGGCATTTTTGTTACGTTGTTTTCTTGTCTTTCCATTGCGATCCCTGAAACTTCGACACGAACTGGAATCAACGGTCCAGATCAAATCTTGATCTGACGGCTCAGATTACATCGTGATTTCGCATATTGCGATATCGGGATTCCTGTTGCATTATTTACTTTCCTCTCCATTGCGATCCCCGAAACTCCGACACGGACTGGAATCAATAATCCAGATTCAACCTTGATCTGATGACTCTCGTTCTTTCAGGAATGTTGAATGAGATCCAATGATCATAAATTCTTCTCAACCTTTACGGGTCTTCGATCACTCGATCAAAGTTGCATTTCCTTCGATCATTCGCCTTCGATCATTCAACCTTCCTGAACTTATCTTCTGTTTGCCTGTCGATTACAAACTTCTTGTACTCATGCAAACTTCACTATTGTACCTGCCATCACACTGTTGTACTCGCCATCAATGACAAGCATTCACTGTCTGTTAAATATCTGCCAACAGTACCACCCAAAGAGAATGGACCTCCACCCTTCTCTACCACGCAGTCCCTCAGGCAATCCTTCTCCTTTATTTTCCAGGGCCTCCAACACATCTAGTCAGGAATATCAATGATGGAACTCTCAGGACTTGCAGTTGTGAGAAAAACAGGGCACATGCCAATGCCTCTCAGACATGTAGGCCCCAAGTCATGGTTGGGTTTTACTAGCACCCATTACAACCAACTAACCCATGGATAATTATTTATTAGTTTGGTTCCCTTTCGCTTTGCCAAGCCAAGACATAGGTGATTATGGATCAATGGATGGGTCAGGGGGTGCACGAGGGTGTGTGCATGGGAAAGAACGGAATAACATAGAGGTGACGGAGTGGACGAGCCAATGACCAACCCCACAATTAGACCAAGGATGGGTTTAAGTATTTTCATGGGGAAATCAAGAACCTCCTGGCCTTCCCCAAGAATCTTAAGTAATCGATCCCCTTCCCTTAGGAAGAAAGGTAATTAACATAGGAATAAGCATTTATCCCGTCAAGCCCCCTCTCTTCTAGAATCTTAGCCCCTTATAACTCTAGTCCTTGTCCTTCTAGAAGCCAATGATGTATTTAAACAATTTTTTAGGAACTCAGGCCTCTCAGTGCAACAATACCTTATTTAAAATGGGGGTTCAAAACATGGGGTGTTACATCCCCTACCCCTTATTTTGGAACTGTCCTCAGTGCATATACAAAATAGAGATCAAAATCTCAAATTTTTTCAAAACGTTGTGGGTACTCTGCCTACATGGCATCTTCATGCTCCCAGGTAGCATCTTCAGGATTGTAGCAGGTCCACTGAACTTTTACCAACTCTATAACTTGATTCTGGAGAAGTTTTACCTTTCTGTCCAATACCCGTACTGGTTGAACCTTAAAGTCTCCCTCTGGCTCTACCTGAATCAGATGAAAATCAATAACATGGTCAAGATCATGTACATATTTATTTAGTAAAGAGACATGAAATACATTATGCACATTCATGGAAGCAGGCAATGCAAGCATGTATGGAACTAGCCCTATTCTGTCCAATATTTCAAATGGATGACATAATCTGGCTACTACCTTTGTACAACTACCCAATTTCAAAGAGATTTTCTTGGGCTTCACTTTCAAAAGTACATGCTCCCCTACTTTAAATTCTCTAGCTGTCATGTTCTTGTCTTCATAAACTTTTTGTCTATCCTGAGCTACCTTTAAATTATGCTTTGTCTTAACCACATGGTCTACCATGTCCTTGAGCAACTCCAACCCAAGTACCACTCTATCTATTGGGTTGTCCTAGCTTACTGGAGTATTGCATTTCCTACCATACAAGGCTTCAAATGGGCTCATTCTCAATGAATATTGATACCCATTATTATATGCAAACTCAACCAAGTGTAAGTAATCTTCCCACTTAGAAGGCTTATATATCACATACATTCTCAACATGTCTTCAATTATTCGATTGACTCTCTCTGTTTGCCAATTTGTCTGGGGATGATATGTCATGATAAAGTTTAGATTTGTGCCAAATCATTTAAACAATCCCCTTCATGAATTGGAGGTAAACTTTGTATCTTTGTCGGAGACAATTGTCTTAGGTATCCCATGCAACCTAACAATTTCCTTCATGAAAATTTCTGCAATATTAGCCACTGTATGCGTTGTTTTCATGGGCATGAAATGAGCAGCCTTTGTCAATTTGTCAACCACCACCATGATTGAATCATGTTTCTTATCCGTTCTAGGTAATCCTATGATGAAATACATGGTGATCACTTCCCATTTCTTCTCTGGGATTGGCAATAGCTGCAACAAACGTGATGGGTGCCTATTCTCAGCCTTTACCTTCTGACATTCCATACATCAAGTGATGTAATCAGCAACATCCTTCTTCATTCCCAGCCAAAAGAACTGGCTTCTTACTATTGTAATTGTTTTCTTGTAACCAGGATATCCAACATAAGGTATATCATGCATTTCCTTCAGTACAAAATTCCTCATTTCTCCCAAACTAGGAACATAGATTCTATTTTTATGCATGAGCAATCCATCTTCCTTTATCTCATACTCCTTTATTTTCTGTTGTACATCTCCTTGTTGTACGTTTTCCTTTACCTATAGGTAATGTTAATCTGTAAAAAGAACATATGAAATTCTTCTCTTCAAGTCTGACTGATGCATACTGATAGCAGTAGCATGCATGAGATGCACTCTCCTACTAAGTGCATCGACAACTTTATTCTCCTTCCCCTTGATATGCTTGATATCGAAGTCATACTGACTTAAAAATTCCAGCCATCTTTTTTCCCTAGCATTCAAGGTCGGTTGTTCAAAAAGATAGTTCAAGACAATGTGGTATATCCTTAATTCGAATTTCTTCCCCATGAGATAATGCCTCCACATCCTCAAGGTGTGAGCAATGGCAACAAGTTCCAAGTCATGCGTGGCATTGTTCTTCTCATGTTCCTTAATCTTTCTGGACTCATATCCAATGACATGTCCATTTTGAGTGAGAACTCCTCCAAGTCCTTATTTACATGCATCTATACATACCATAAAACTTTCATTTGGGTCAACAATCTTTAACACAGGTGCGCTAGTAAGTAATTCCTTCAACAAATTAAAATTATTTTCACACTTGAGTGTGCATTCAAATTTAGTTCCCTTCTTTTGCAAAGAAGTGATAGGATGAGAAATATTAGAGAATCGTACTATGATCCTTCTGTAGTAGCCAGCTAATCCCAAAAAATATCTAACGTATGACACATTTATGGGCGTTTCCCATCATCTAATGGCTTCGATCTTCTCTATATCTACTGTTATTCCCTACTCTTAAATAATGTGTCCCAAGTAATGGATATGATTTTGATAAAAATAACACTTACTCAACTTGGCATACATTTGATGTTCTGTTAGTACCTACAATACCAGTCTTAAGTGATGTTCATTCTCCTCTAGAGACTTAGAATAGATAAGTATGCCATCCAAGAATACTATGACAAACTTGTCCAAATAATTCCTGAATATTCCATTCATTAAGCACATAAAGGCAACTGGTGCATTGGTCAATCCAAATGGAACCACTACAAATTCATAATGCCCATACCTGGTCCTAGAGGTTGTCTTATGAATGTCTCCTTCCTTGATTCTTACCTGATGGTATCGTGCCCTCAGGTCAATCTTTGAAAATCTCTTTCCTCCTCTTAGTTGATTAAAGAGGTCATCAATTCGGGGTAGAGGATACTTGTTCTTTATAGTGTACTTATTTAGTTGTTGAAAGTCAATACACAGCCTCAAGGTTCCATCCTTTTTTTTGACAAAAAGTATTGGTGCTCCTCAAGGTGAAACACTTCGATGTATGTACCCTTTCTTCAATAATTCCTCCAACTACATTTGTAATTGTTCTAACTCTTGTGTGCTCATTCTCTAAGGTGTTTTTGACACCGGGGAAAATATTAGCACTAAGTCAATTGAGAAATATATCTCCCTTGTTGGTGGCAATCTGGGTATTTCTTGGAATACATCTTCAAATTCTTGTAGCACCAAGAAATCTTTGAGGCTTGGCCCCTTTGTGTTATCAGGATCTTCCACATGAGATGCATACAATTGACATCCTTTCCTAAAACATATTTTTAGCTGTAATGCTGAAATCTCCCTTATAGAGATTGGTCTTGGAACTCATTTCACAATGCTCTGTTTTCGATTTCCATCAAGACATGTAAATTTTTTTTTATGACAATCTAGGACAACATAATTCTTTATCAACCAATCCATCACAATCAAAACATCATAAGACCCCAATGGTATGGTATTTAGATCAGTACTAGTATTCACGCCATTAAGACTTATGGGACAATGTTTGACCATATCATGGATTCTCCTTTTGGTTCCAATGTCTAACTGAACCAAACTTGATTTTCCAAGTTTACTTTTCCCCAAATATAATCTATCCACTATCTTAGGATCAATGTAGAAATGAATTGCTCTTGAATCAATCAAAATTGTAACAGGTTGATTTATGATCTTACCTTCCACCTTGATCATATTGGACTGGTACTCTACTTGTCGATCATTTAAATCTCCATAGATTATTCCCATATATTTGATTGTTGTAGCCTCTTGGATGTTGTGCACAGTCTTCACTCTGTCTTTTTTGTGTGGCATATCCTTGTACACGTGATCTTCCTTACATCCCCAACATTGGAATGGTAGTATTACCTTTTTCCACGAGGAATATTCCTTCTTGGAATATCCTTTAGCATACTGATATTGATGATTTATATTAGGCTTATTCCGATGGAAGGGAGGTTTGAATCCTTTCCTCCTTTGGTCAGACTTTGCATTTTTCGTGTCTTTCCAAGATTTCTGCAGGGATTATCTTCCCTGGCCTTGCTCATACAGGTGTTTTTCCTTCCTGATGGCTTCAGTCAAGGTCTTGGGTTCATTGTACTTGATCTTTTCCTTATAAAAGGATGGAAATCCACTTAGAAATATCTATATTTTCACTTTCTCATCACCAATGAACTTGACATATTTTAACAATCCCAAGAACTTCTTCTTGTACTCTACCATAGTCATGCTTCCCAACTTGAGTTCAATGAAATCCTGCATTTCTTGTCATAGAAATTCTCTGAGAGGTACTCCTTCTAGAAGTACTTCTTGAACTGCTTCCAAGTGATCCTAATTTCATTAAAATGTTCCACTTTCTTTAGTTCGTCCCACCACATCGTAGTCTTCCTGTGTAAATGGTAGGTGGAAATCTTGGCTTCCAGGTTTGATGAATAGTTATGAAACTAAAAATATCTCCTGAGCCCAAGCAACCATTCTTCGACATCATCTTCCCTTTCTCTTTCACCATCAAAGGAAGGTGGCTTGAGATTCCTCAACTCTCCTTGCAACCTATCTACCTCTTGTTTCCTCCTTTGTTTTTTCACAGGGGACACCTCTGGACTACTTACAGGATAATCCGATGCATCAAACTTTCTTCCTAAGTAAGGAGGTGGGTGGTGTCCATGAGCTCTACTAGCACTTATGTAATAACCAATTCTTCCATGAGCATATATTGTTTCATGACACTTGGCTCCTTCCTCTTGTCTTCAGATTCATCCCTTCTTCATTTGTCTTTGAAACTGATTTAATATTTGCAACACTTGAGAATTTATCTGACTTTTCTCTCTCATCAATCTCTCGGTGTCTTATTTATATCTCTTCACTTCTATCTTCAGGATTCTTATAGTTTCTATTAATGTTTCATGCTCTCCTTTTCCCTTGCGTCCATTTGCCTTTGTCTCTGCATTACTAACTCTGGTATTCTAGCCTTTGGCCTCCTTATCATGACTGGAGGTTCCCTCGCATTCTTCCATTTCCTCAATACGCATCCTCATTCGATGTGTTTAAACCCCTCAATTCTGCAAAATCTGTAAGCGACCATTTTTGTTAGAATTATGCAAATGATAAATAAAATTGCCAAACCATGTTACAGGTCTCTTTTTTTTTTTTTTGTCCTTGGAGATCATATCCCCATTCTCTGAACATAACAATGTCCTATTATCCATGACTGACATAGAATTTTTTCCTACGCAAGCACTTCCTTCAAACCACTTCCCAGGTGACCACGATTAGAAACCACAGCTAAATCCTTCCTTTGAACTTTTCTGTATCAAGGAAAACCAATTGAGCCCTTAGCCTTCTTTCCCTCAACTCTCAATATGAATGTGACCACGGTCATGACCCTGTGCTTAGTGGAAAAAGTTCTTATCCAGAGCTTCGGGACTTTGGAGCTTCAAAACCTTCAATCACGACTTGATCAACAATCCTCATCCTCATTCACGATCAACGATCGAGATCCACTTCGGAACTCTGCACTTCAGAAGTTTCAACTTTCAACCTTTTCTTTTCCTCGGAGTACTCTGTATCTGATGTTTGGAATCAGGCACTATCATCCTCCTCAAATCAATTACTCTAGTCCACTTCAGTACATCGAACTTCATAAGTCTCAACTTTTCCTGTTGGCTTCCTTCCGGAATGCTTTTACCTAGAGTTCACGATCTTTCGACACATGTCCTACCACAAATCAACAACTACGAATCCCTTCGGCTCTTTGGGCTTCGAGAGTTTCAAACTCTTCTCCTTCACTTTATGCCAGAGTGATTTCACCCAGATTCGACGATTCGTCGACGTGTGTATTATAGAATCAACGGTCTATATGTACTCCGGCCTTTGAGCCTTCAGGAGTTTTCGACCCAACGCAACCTATCACATCTTTCCCCTCTGGAGTTCCCAATCTCCGGACTGCACGATCTGTCACCACATGGTGAAATACTAGAAGAGGACACGTGGCCCAATCAGGAAGCTGACACGTGTCACGTTCTAACTGACCTTTCAATATTCCAAATGCTCAAAACTTATTGACACATGACACACATCCCAGGTGTCCACGTCACTTTGGGAATTCCAGGGTCCAAATCACCTCCGGGTGATGTCATCATGCCCCATCACTTCGACTCTTCAGGCTTTGGTACTTCGGGAGTTTCCTTACTAGCGCACTTCCATTTCTCTCGAACTCTGAATTCTTGGATTGGCCAATGTGTCACCATTTGTCCTCCTGGATCGAATGACTAAGATTCACTTCGGGTCTTCACCCGGAGTCCACGGATCTTCCCCATGTGTCCTCCTTAATCTGATGGCTATGTTTTACTTCGGGACTCTAGACTTCAAAAATATCAAACCTCCATTGTTTTTTGAATTTTTTTTATTTGAAGTTTGCGATTTACTGACGCGTGTCTCCCACGAGTCGATGAGTACGATTTATTTGAGACTCCGAACTTTAGAAATATTAAACTTTAAAACTTATCTAGTCCCATTGGCTTTTATCTAAATCCTTGGATCTGGAGATGCAGAGCTCTTGGTAGATCAATGGTTGATTCCCTTTAGGTCTTAGGGTTTCATAAATCTCAAACTTCAAACTTGTCCGGATCCACTTGATTTTATATGAAGCCCTGTATCTGGTGACACATGGTTCTCAGCAGATCAACGGTTCATATCCCTTTGGGTCTTTGGGTTTCAGATAAATCAACTCTGAACCTTCATTTTCCTTGAAACTGCACTGATTTTTGCCGTGTGTCCTCCTGGATCTGACGACTGAGATTCACTTCAGATCTCCAGGGTCCGAAAATCTCAATTCTCAATTTCTCCCCTGCTCGCCCTTTTCATCAGATGACCCTTGTTCACCTGTCCTTCGATCCAATGATCTCGGATATCTCCTGACCCTATAGTGGCGATCGATCCTGAATTCGAGGGGGGACGGTCACGATCCTTTGAATCCCTTACCAGGTGTTTATGATGTTCCATCTCCTGCATAGATTTTGCAATGCCATTCCTCCTAAGCTTTTCAACTTCACAGCCAGAGTTCGATCTCTACCATGAGAATCAAACCAATAGACCCAACCCATACCGGCCTGATGTTTCAACCAGAAGCTCTGATACCAAACTGTAACATACCCAACCACCCACAGGTCGGGGCATGCTACCTTCAAGCCCCCTTGGACTCTGTACTCTTACCGATACCTTCTTTAATTAATAAGCACGCATAAGATACAATATTTAATGACATGCACAACAATATCCAACAGGCATGCATAATCTAATATTTAGTTAAACAATAACTAAAATACACAGTAGAATACATTCATACACATATAATAATATCACAACAAAGATCACTTATCTTTATGAAAGATGACACCAACTGGCTGCAGACCAAGGACATTCCACCCAACTGTAAACACAACTCCTCCAAATCTCAACAGCAGTGTCACCCCCAATCCAGGGTTATGAATCCACAAGGATGGTTCTAGAGTGTTACTTGGGTTCCCAAACTAGTCAACTCTCAATCTCTCACAGGTTTTCCAACACCCACAACAATCCAAGTACCCAAATCTATTCTACCCAGCTTGTACCACCCCAAGAGAATGGACCTCAACCCTTCTCTCCCATGCAGTACCTCAGTTTGTCCTTCTCCTTTAGTTTCCAGGGCTTCCATCAAAGGTGGTGTAGAATCTCAATGCTGGAACTCTCAGGACTCACAATTGTGAGAAAAATAGGGCACAGGCCAATGCCTCTCATACATGTAGGCCCCAAGTCATGGCTGGATTTCACTGGCACCCACTACAACAACCTAACCCATGGCTAATTCTTTAGTAGTTCAGTTCCCTTTCACTTTTCCAAGCCAAGACACAAGTGAGGATGGATCAATGGATGGTTCAGGGGGTGCATGGGAGTGCGTGCATGGGAAAGAATGGGATAACACAAAGGTGACGGAGAGGACAAGCCAACGACCAACCCCAAAATTATACCAGGGATGGGTTTAAGTATTTTTGTGGGGAAATCAAGAACCTCTTGTCCTTCCCCAAGAATCTCACGTAACTGATCCCCTTCACTTAGGCAAAAAGGTAATTAACATAGGAATAAGCATTTATCCCCTCAAGCCCCCTCTCTTGTGCAATCATAGCCCCCTATAACTCTAGTCCTTGTCCATCTAGAAGTCAACGATGTATTTATTATTAATAAGGATAAAAACATTACATTTCTTGGGCATATTGTCCCTTTAAATAATTGTTTGGGCACTCAGGGCTCTCAGCATTGTAACAATACATTATTTAAAATGTGGGTTAAAAACCTATGGTGTTACACAAACCTTTGTATAGAAACTCATGTACCTACTTATTTATTTCTTCATTCTCTTAAGGGGTCAATCTGTATGTTGCTTTGTTAGGAATAATTTATCTAGTTATCAAATTAATATGGTGACTTACACTTCTCACGGGAGGTAAAGAATTAGGTAATTCATTTACTATTATATTAGAAAATTCATCAAGCATACCTTTAACTTCTGCAAGTAAATCATATATATTTGTAGTAGTGAGTATTACCTTTGGATTACCAACAAAAGAAAAACATATCTCCTCTTGATTCTTGACTTCTTGTAGAAGCTCCTTCCCACTCATCAACAAAACACTAGGTCCAGGTTCTTCTTTTGATGATTCGTCCATCAAGGGAAACAACACATTCTTATGTCCATATTCCTCTGAGGAATAAGTGTTTCTACTTCCATAATGAATAACCTTCCTATCATGCTTCCATGGGCTTCCTAATAATATGGAATATATCCATGGGCATTATGTCACATAATGCCTCATTCTTATAATTACCAATTTGTAATTCCACTTAACAATGCTCATTCACTAAGACTTGATGTCCTTTCTACAACCAAGACACTGTGTATGGAATAGGATGTTCCATCCTCTTCAATACCAACTTCTCCACCATCTCTGTGGAAACCAATTTTTTTGTACTTCAACTATCAATGAAAATTTGATAACACTTCCCCTTTGACTTGCATACAGTCCTAAAAAAACATTTTCTTTGTGTTGGCTCACTTGTCTCTTTCTTTCACTTGACCAAGATCCACTTAAACATTAAAGACTCTCCCACTCCAGGAGTTTCTTCCTTTTCCACTATATTAGGTGCTTCCTTCCTAGTCTCTGCAACATTTGCATTTCTCTAATTTTCTGATTTATTTTCAGGATAGTCCCAAGACATGTATCATGTCTTGCCACAAGTGTAGCATCTAATTTCTTTGCCTCCTCTTCCTCTGCGTCTGGAGCTAAATCTTCTGGCTCTAAATTTTCCTCTTGATGGTT
Organism: Picea sitchensis; assembly: GCA_010110895.2. NCBI lineage: Eukaryota > Viridiplantae > Streptophyta > Pinopsida > Pinales > Pinaceae > Picea > Picea sitchensis. The sequence continues at coordinate 66,459 of SNQJ01S0097036.1, forward strand.
TTCTATTTGAGCTTGAGCTTCTCCCTTCATCTTTAGTTTTTTTTTATCTTCTCCTTTGAATGACTTGTCCGTTTCCTCTTATAGGACCTCTTCCTCTTTTTTTCTAGCTCCATGTTTTGGTTATCTTCTCCTCTTCTTTCAAAGCTACCTAATAAGCATCTTCTACAGTCATGAGAGGGTCAGGAGGAGGATTTCATTTTGGATATCATACCTTAAGCCATTTATATACCTTCCAAATTTCTCAGCATCATCCTCTGCATGCCTTGCCTTGACATGTAGAATTATTTTGTATATTACTTTATTGTCATAGTTTTATGCTTCAAGTTATATAGTTTTTTGAATAGGTTCAAATGACAATATTTAGGCATGAACTTGGCCTTGAACTTAGCCGCCACAGTGTCCCATTTCCTAAATTTTGTGTTACCTTTCTTCTTCTTGTTAGTCTGCAATTCATCCCACCATAGGGATGCATGTCCTTCTAGCCTAGTCATAGCATGATTAAGGTTCTTTTCTTCATATATTTCCTCATATTCGAAGTATTTTTCCATTGCATTGATCGACTCAAGAAATTATTTTACATTCAAGTTCTCCTCATACATTGGGACCTCCATTTTTGTTCTGGCTCCCACCTTTCCTTATACTTAAAAAACGTTCCTTCCTCAGAACTAGTGTCTTCATCTGCATTGACATCACCTATGTTAGCTTCCCATCACTGAGATTCTTCCATTTGATCCTGGACTCTCCTCAACTAATTCTACAACTCTACAATTGTTCCCAATGGTGTCCCACCTCTTCTAGGTGACATGGATACTGAAGAAAATATCCCTTACGATATGATACCACAAATGATAGCCCTCAGCTACAATACCCACAATATAGAGATAAAAATTCGATCCCTTTGGCGAATTTCTCTATTCTCTAGCCTCATATATCTCTCTGTGCTTGTTCATTACACAGGTTAAATAAGGAGTTGAGCACCCTTTTGACAAGACCATTTATGGAGTGAATTCTTCTGAGCCCTCGATTTATTCCTTGAATGGACGGTCGAATCTTCTTTATGAGGTTAAAGTGATATATTCATAGTGAACATAACTAAAACAACTATGATAGGTTGTTCTGAAGCCCTTTTAATCATGACTATTGATTATGAGGTCTGACAGATGGTCATATTTTCATATTCAAGATATGGTGAAGCTTCTTGTTAACCGTTGATCAATCAAGGATTCTTTTTCAGACAATTTCAACTTCCATTCACAACCTTTGATGAAAGGATGATCAAGATCTCGTCTTGGAATTATATTGGAGGAATGTAAGTCAAAATAAGACCCCAAATTGGCTTACCCAATGGGTGGTCTAGATTAATCCATGATCCCTATAATGGACGACTAAGATTGGTCATTGGAGTGTTGTGTCTGAGTCAATGAGTAACAAACTTCCAATGACTAGAATTTGTGAATAGTGGATCTTTATCGACAAGTCGATCCAATGGATTGTGTGGATCACTCAGAGTTTCTTTGATCTCCAACCTCTTCCATCGATCTTCCTTTTTTATGGATGACTTTAATTCACTCTGGGAATACCCTACCCCAATCCAAATGGGAAATAAGGCTTTGAAATTAAAATCCAATGGATGATGGATCTATCTTATAGGCCTGTCCCAATGAATCGTTATATTTCAATCTTGTAATGGTTGCGTATAGATAATACTCGAACTGGGACTTTGATAAGAATGTTCTAAAACACACTCTGAGATGCTTTCAAATCTCATAGACTATCGACGAGAATCATCAATCTGGTGAACTCCTCCTAGGTCTAATATTGGCAGTCGACTTAAATGCTTTTTAATTTCATTTATTATGTATTCTTGGGCTCTAATACATCGCTGGATCTATGAGGTCATGTTCACCTACACTTATTCAAACAATTACAGACATATTTCGACAAATATGCACACACGCGATATAAATTCACAACTATCAATCTTTATTCAATGATCAAAGGACGAAAATATGACAATGATGTTTTGTTCCTTCGTGGTCGTACAAAACTATTAAAAAACACACACTTATCCACTGTGCACACTTGCTAAGATAGCTCTCAACCTGACAAAATCTTGAGCTATCTCACCGAACCGTAAATCTGGATATTCTCTCCCCAAATATTATCAACGAAATCAAAATTAATCTCAACCATCAAACAAAAAAAATAGTATTAGCAACAAAATAAAAAATAACCTCAACCATCAAACAAAAGACATCTACTAAGACGTCTTCTAGAAACATCTAGCTATTACAATAAATAAAATTAGGGAACCAAATCCCTTGGTAAATTGTTTTGTGACCCTTCAAGTCAACCTTGAAAATTCACTTAGGCAGATGATCATGCATTACTTGCAAGGATGAAGATCAAAATAATGATCTTTAATGTGGCCAAATCACTAACAATGTTGGCATTTTGGAATCTTCTCTTGAACTAGAGCAGGTGATTCTCAACCTTCTTGTAGTAGTCCAAGAAATTGGATCAGTTTGGTGTAATATGGATTATGAAAGGAAACATCATTTTCATATCTATACCAATTATGTGCTTATGTGCTTGTTATTTCAGTTTTCTTCCCAAGGTCTAATGATCCGCTTGGAAAGAGAAAATTGATCTTTATCTGCACTTGAATCTGGGGTTGGCTCAGTGAGTGGTTTTTGTGTTGGTTGATATTCTTCATCATCTTTTAATATAGGGTTCTGAACAATGAATAGTTCATATAGTTGTCTTAGATTATTTAGCTCAAGTGCATTGTGAAGAAGTCGAGTCTGAGTTTGAAGTATTGTTTTTTTTTATTGCAAAGCTTGCAAGCACCCAAAGTGGTTTTGTCAAGTGTGAATGTATGGTCAACATAAGAGAGGATTAGAGTGTTCATTAAATCTAACAATTCCTCAACTCACAAAGTTTCTTAGTTAATGAGGGGTGTTAACTTCTACTTAAAATGCACCCATTTAAAATGTAATTCCACTTGGAAAAAGACATTCTCATGGAAATGTAGTTAAAAGAGCACAATGGTGAATACTCAAACAATTTTCTTTGTCAAATGTATATAATCTCCATTCAAGGAGCCATTGATGCTTTGCTACTAGTAATTTTCTTTGTCAAATGTATATAATCTCTAGTGAAGGAGCCATTGGTTATTTGCTACTAGTAATGATGAGGTGAATGTGAGGTGAATGAAGAACTATGTAATCTTTATTCCATCCAAAAGATTCATTGTAGAGACTTAACTATCAAGCAATTCTTCCCAACATGAAATGCTTGAATCACAAACCATTGATTCCGTTATCACGTGGTAGTCGGAAAAAATATGGTACTAGATGTCATAGTGTTTAAAATGGCATGCGTAGTAAGTGGGCACAGAGATCCACGAAACTGGGTTTTAATAAAACATAAGAAATGCCTCTTAACACACTGAAATCGATGAAAAAATATGGTCGATTTAAGTGACAAGTAATGTTGGAGAGAGTTTTACGTTGATGTCTTCTTTGTACTAGCCATGTTTATTTGCGATTAGAAATAAGCAAGGTAGAAATTGATCTGAGAAGGCAAGTCTTGGGCCAAAGTATATGACACAAAAATAAGAAGCGAAATAGGGAAAGAAAAAGACTTGGATTCCTCACACTCTTGCAACCTGAGTATATTGCGCACTTCGAATGAAGGGAAAACTTCAAGGAGATGAAATTGAATCTCCTTTTATTCTACTGTCGACTAGTGCCATCATCCGAGTTTTGTGAGAACATGGCACGACATCCTCCAAGTCATTAATCCATTTGTAATGTGTGCAATAGCGCCACTATCTTCTCGTCCCTCTTTAGATGTGATGCTCCTCAATCACTCAACTTTTGAGTCCAAGTTTTTAAATTATGATCGGATATGGAGTGGATAGGTAGCTCTCTTGCGTCAATCCAAGATAAAAAAAATATGAATGTATTCAAAATGTTGACGGGAGGACATTGTTCTATGAAAAACCTTTCATACCCTTGACTTTATGCCTCTGGACCTCATGCCCTCGGACAAACTGTGAATGGGAACCGACTGCAAATGACCGAACCTGAGTGCACACGAAAAAGGGAAGAAATGTGTCGTAGAAACATGGAGTGGAAACCCCAATGCATAGAGAAACCCTAAAAAAATGATTTCACACACAAAACAATAGCACGCTCTATTGTTTTTGCTTCACAATGTCATAAAATGTTATTTTTTTTTAATTCTAGTTAAGGAAATTTTGGAATCAGCATAGCCATATCTTATCAAAGATAAGCTAGCACCATATCCATCACATTATGTATTTTTATATACATTGCAATTTTTTTGAGTGTTGATTCTTTTATAGAAGTGGCTTTTTCCTATAATATCGTAATTTTATTACTGTATCTTGTGTTTTCTCTTCAAAATTGTGTATTCATTTATTTCATTGGTCAAATCTAGACAAACAAATGAAGATGAATGATCTAATCATATTCATATATTCATATATCCATTAGGGAACAATGCAAACATCATCCATAATTTTAGAGTAAAAAATATTCTTTGTATAAGTTAAACTATGAATCTTTATAGAAAATGCATTCATCCACATGTGTTAAGTAAAAAGTATGACCTTTTATACATATGAAAAATGGGCATTTAGTATTAATACAAAATACATATTTGGAAAGGATATGACAAATTCTTATATGGAAATCGTCAAAGAGGCTAAAAAAAGTATCAAAAGTGACCATGTTTGGCTCATAAATAATGTGTTCTTACCAAAGATGATGAATGATTGTCACATAATCAAATTTCTCACTAACTCAATGGAAGTACTTTAGTGCAAGGGAGCCATCATTGTGAACATGGGCTAGAGAAAAATCAAATGGGAGCTTATGTGGGAAATTGTGATCAACTAGGGTATGAGACCGAAGAAAGGACCATGGAGACCTCTAAATGACTTGAACATAATCAGTTGAGGCCCTAAAGCTAGGTTCAATGCTTGTAGTCATCAATTTTAATCAAGTGAGGGAATCCCAAGAGGAGGGACTTCAACATTTGTGATTTCATTGTATCTATGTGTATGAGTATTTATGTTCATCCTAAGCAGAGCATGTATGTACGTGTGATGTACCACAATAGACCACATACACCTCTGTAACTTCTCAAAAAAAAACAAAAACAAACAGGTAGACTAATAGGGCAGAGAGAACTGGTATGGCACCAATAGGTGACCAGAATCCCTTAAAGACTCGACATTCTTAGAGAAACTCAAAAGGTAATAAAACCAATCAATTCGTATAACATGTAGGAATTGATAACCGCTCATTATTCTTCTTTTCTTTTGCTTTCTTTTATTTTATAGTAATATGCTAATTACATTAACATTTTGAATGTTTAAGTAGCATGTTTTTTCTTATCCAAGGTTTAGATTGATAAAAAATTAATTTGTATATAACATTCCTTCTCCAGATAATAGATAAATGTTTCACTTTAGCACTCTTTTGTTCCTCTAATTACATATATTCCAACATGAAAAAAATTACTAATTTGATTTATTTGAGTATTTAAAATTGGCGATATTATAGTTTTAAATTTTTTTAAATATATTTATTTTTATATTTTTAGATGAATTTACAAATTTATCAATTACTTAAATATTAATATTAGAAAAAAAATGTATGATGATGTCATTACTCTTCTAGACATAATATGTGGCTATTAAGATTTAGTTTTGGTAGAAATGAGTGCAAAGTATTCAACAATGTTGTTAGGTTTTGAAATTGTTTTGTTTCAACTACCCTAATCAATCTTTAAAACTTACTCATATTATAAGCAAAGTTTCATTAACTACGTAACTTAGTGTAATTTAACAATATATTAACTAAACTTTTGATTCACTTAAATTTTTAATACAACTTTTC
>SNQJ01S0097036.1:77065-93223 GCA_010110895.2 Picea sitchensis
TAGAAAACTTTAAGTGAATGTTAAACCTTATAAAACATTGAGCACCTGTCGAATTAATTAATTGATTAATTAATTAACTCAAGAATAAATTTATTAAGAATAATCCCTAAGTATCTAAGCTCGTGAAAATAAAAATGTAACTAAGCCTAAGTATAATATTAGTGAGAAGACTGAAAGGTAGTTTTATAAAGTAAGTAATGAGGGGTGAAATAAAATCAATTTAAGAAATCAATAATAATAAAACTAATCTAAAGAGTGATTTAATACACATTGTGCGAGTAAATACAAAAATTAGAAATTAAAATAAGAAAAGAATATAGCGTACAAGAAGGTGTAAGGATAGAAAGGTATCTAAAGTCGAGTCTAACGAGAGAACATTCCTATTTTAACTCAACTATGTTTTAGAAAGATGTCAGTCATAAATGAGAAATAAAGGGAATAAAGGGACAGCTATGAGTGATTTTAGGAGCTCTTTTAGGATGGGTGAGGGAAATTGGATTTTAATTAAATTAAATTGTGGATTTACTTGTGCAACTAAGGGAATGGATGACATGTGTATGGGAGGGATAATTCATAATTAAATTAAAAAAAAATGAATTAAATGTGCAAAAGACAAGTTGTCACTAAGGAAATTCTATAAAACAAACGGCTGAGAGGAGGAATGGATCATAGGGGTTATGAGTAAGGTTATGCTGCATAAATTTTGACTGATTTTACTTGTGAGAGTTGGGATACCCAACTCGAGAAAGAGAGTGGTGGTTCTACCTTGCGAGGTGAGCTGGGAGCTAGAGGGTTCTAGTTGTGTGTGCGTGGTCTCTTTGCAAATCAGGGGGATCAAGGGGAATAAGAGTACCCCTATTGTTGGCTAGGAGATACTGATGAATTCTCACTGATTAACAAGTAGGAGAAGGAAGATTGACGAGGTGGAAGCTTTGAAAGGACATGCGTTGGTTGTTGGATGGACGCACAACTCCATTACCACTATTTTCCGATCACGATATTGTATATTTAATTATTTATGTTTTGCAAAAATTAATTTACTCTTCTAGATTTGAATATTGACATTAGTGAAGTCTGGGTCTGAATGTTTATAAAACGCATGCGTTCTTGGTGATATAATGATTGTATATTGTAATCTTAATATTTGCAGTTTCTTATTGAAGTATAAATTGATGTATAGATCACTGGGAGTGATCTCAGTTTTGTTTTTCCTATTATCTGTTGAGGCTTAGTTTGTAGGAGACTCTTATTGCTTGCGAGCACATGTTATTGACTTATTCTTTGAGGACATTTGTGTGCAAGTGATCCAATTTTAGTATATGTTGTTTGTTTCTCTTGTGGATTCTTATGATGATGTTGATGGATTATGATGTTATGTTATTTGATATCTATGTATTGATATGCTATTGACGAGTTTCCCTGAGTGTGAAGGACACTTGACAGATTGAAGATGTCGATGGCATCAATTAACCTCCTTCGACTTTGGATCGAGTCAGGGAGTGGATTTTATTGGTTTCAGTATTTTATTTATGCATATGTGACAAATGATTGAGTATGTTATGGTGTTGTTTATGGATCATTGACAATGTTCATTGATGGATGAAGGCTAACAATTGTTTGCTAATCAGATTCACATAAGGAGTAAAGGGGCCATGCACAACAACCAGATGTTCAGGGAGAGGTGTGGCAGCAACCCTGTCACAACCTACTAGCATTGGTGTCATGGCTCGAATTGTAAGTTAACGATTACCTTGTTTGAGAGAGCCACAATGTCATGAGGGCATACTGAGACAATCGCTCACGAAGATTCTAAGGGGCGCACAATAAGGTAGGATATGTATTCCTGAGTGGCCCTTAGTGTCTCATAAGGTTGCCCGAATGGATATCTTAGTCGAGGGGTTGGAAAACTTTTAAAACTAGCCAAAGGTGAGTGGTACCCTTGGAGCACGGAGTGCATCTTGAAGGGAACATTGCGAAATAAAAAAAGTTTGAATCAAAGGTGAGTGGAACCCTTGGAGCACTGAGTGCATCCTCAAGGGAACATCACAGAATTAAAAAGAATGAGTCAAAGAATCTAGGTGGCATAGAAAACTTTGAGTGAATGTTAAACCTTATAAAATCTAGAGCACCTACTAAATTAATTAATTGATTAATTAATTAACTAAATAATGAATTTATTAAGCATAATCCCTAAGTTTCTAAGCTTGCGCAAATAAAAATGTAACTAAGCCTAAGTCTAAGATTAGTAAGAAGACAAAAAGCTAATTCTATAAAGTAAATAATGAGGGGTGAAGTAAAATCAATTTCAGAAATAAATAAAAAATAAAACAAATCTAAAGAATGATTTAATACACATTGTGCAAGTAAATACCAAAATTAGAAATTAAAATAAGAAAGGAATAAAGCATACAAGAAGGTGTAAGCATAGAAAGGTATCTAAAGTCTAGTCTAACTAGAGAATATTCATATTTTAACTCAACTCCATTTTAGAAAGGCGTCAGTCATAAATGGGAAATAAAGGGAACAAAGGGACAGCAAGGAGTGATTTTAGGAGGGCTTTTAGGATCGATGAGGGAAATTGACTTTTAATTAAATTAAATTGTGGTTTACTTGTACAACTAAGGGAACGGATGACAAGTGTATGGGGGGGATAATTCCTAATTAAATTAAAATAAAAAATGAATTACATGTGAAAATGGCAAGTTGTCACTGAGAAAATTCTATAAAACAAACGACTAAGAGGAGGAATGGATCACAGTGGTTATGAGTAAGGTTATGGTGTAGAAATTATGACTGGTTTTACTTATGAGAGTTAGGATACCCATCTCGAGAGAGAGAGTGGTGGCTCTACTTTGTGAGGTGAGCTAGGAGCTAGAGGATTTTGGTTGTGTGTGTGTTTCCCCTTTGCAGCTTGGGGGGCTCAGGGAGAAGAAGATTACCCCTATCTTTGGCTGGGAGGTAGCAATTAGGAGAAGGAGGCTTAACGAGGTGCAATATTGGAAAGGAAATGCACTGGTTGTCAATAGACGCGTAACTCCATTACCATTATTTTTTGGTCATGGTACTGTATATTTAATTATTTATGTGTTCAAAAAATCAATGTACTCTTCTAGAATTGAATATTGACGTTAATGGAGTATGGGTCTGAATGTTTATAAAACACATGTGTTCTTGGTGATATAATGATTGTATATTGTAATCTTATTATCTATAGTTTATTATTGAAGTATAAATTGATGTATAGATCACTGGGAGCGATCTCAGTTTTGATTTTCCTATTATCTGTTGAGGCTTAGTTCATATGAGACTCTTGTTGCTTATGATTTTTTTATAATATGAAACATCCACCCCTTTTTTTGAAAAACATAGCCATGCCTCTAGTGCTTTTGTCCTACTTTTCTCTTAGAATACCATTTGTGTTTGATGTTTACATTTTTCCCAGCCTTACGAGCCCCCTGAAGTTCATTTAACTTCGATCTTCTTTGTGTTTCTCTTTAACATATATGAGACTTTCACTTCTGTGTTTTTTCTAGAATGGTCAACCCAACTATTGTCTCCTTTCTTGATGAACTCATTTTTCTCCTCTGCGTTCCTTTCACATTTTGTTCCTCCGCGAATTTGGATGGGTTTTATAACCTCGACGTTTCCTTGAAGGACCTCTACATTAGGCATGCATCTTCTGCGTATTTACTGGGTTTTAACCTCTATGATTTTCCTTCTTACCCTACAAACTTAATTCCACCTCTTTGTTTGGCCAGTTTTTAAGCATCTGCATTTTTCTCAAATCGCACTGAATTCTCTATCCTCTGTGTTTTTGTTCCTTGTCTCTATGAGATCTAGAAGAGGATAAAAATGCGCCGATGTTTGTTTTAAACACTTGTATAGTTGTGTTGTGGGGATTATCTTTACATAGTAAATCCTAACATGGGTTTGAGATCGTCTTTTTATTTTCACTAATTGTTGTAAATCGAGTGGAGTGTCTTAGCATTTGCTACCATTACCCAAAACTTCAACCCCCCAAGCTATGTAGTTTCTCCTCTATGCACTTGTGCCCGACAATTTTGGTGTTATTTCTTCTATGTGTTTTCTGAAGCAAAGGCTTTGCGCCTTTGTTCCCTTTCCCGACGCATTTACATCACTAACCTCTGCAAAATTCATAGAGGTCCCTCCTAGCATTTTAATCCTTGAATTATCTTTGTGTATGGCATTATATTTTTTCCCAAATTAGAGCTCCCTCTAAGACTTTTTAATCTTTGATTATCTCTATGTATGGAATTAAATTTTCGTCCAAATTAGAGCTCCCTCTTGGAATTTTCTTCCCTCGGTTCATCTCTGCAATTTTACTTGGTTTTTTTCTCTGTGTTTTTCCCCAAGGATTTCGCGCAGCTTCCATCATCTGGAGTTTTCTCTGAGTTCGATTAGTGTTTCTGCATGTTTTTTTATCTACACTTAGCATGGAAACCTTCTTTAACCCTCTGCGTTTCTGCTCACTTTTGCCCCAAAATTTCTCTTTTATCTCAGCGCTTTGACGGGAAATTACCCACTCTTGGTTTTCGATGAGGGTTGGCTCTCGATGGTTCGGTTGATCGAGGACCCTTTCTTAATTGTTGACAGCATATTCATGATATCTAATGACAACGCAGATTCAGTGTCTGAGCTTACATTGTGAATTTTTTCTTTTGTTAATTCCATGCTAGCAGAAGCAACATTCTAAAGTCGTCTACCCTCAACCTGTTAATCGACCCATAACTTCACTATTAAAGGAAGGCACCCTGAACTTTAGCAAATTTCCCTTATAATATTCTGGTATCTTCTTTTAGCTTTTGTTGGACATCTTGGAATTCTTACATTTGTCAACTTGAAGGACTTCTTGTTTCATACTGGAAATCCTTGTGCACATGTTTATGTAAGTTAGTATGGAAGTTATCTGCATTTTTTCTCAAGTGCGATGATGCTTTAATTATTTCCTTAAAGGAAATTTTAAAGCAACCTTATCTTCTAGTGTTAAGGTCTAGTGAGATGGTGTGGTACCTTGTGTATGGATGTGAGATCTAGCCTTGAAACCTTACAGTATTACTTAATTAAGTCAAGTCCTTAAAAATGTATTTTAGTTGTGCTACAAAGCGATGAATGATTTAGTTGCTTGAAGTAGTTGAGACCTGATACCGCTCTAGATTTGAATCGAATGTAACCTTGGTAGAATTACTTACATCTCATAATCATGAAATAACCATAATACTACTGATGAATGATTGTTTTAGATATTAGACTTCTTGTGCAAAATGAAAATCTAATGTAATAAATGATTGTTTTAGATATTAGACTTCTTGCATGAAATGAACATTTAATGTAATGAATGATTGTTTTATATATTAGACTTCTTGTCCGAAGTGAAAATTTAATGTGATGAATGATTGCATTTATTTGATTAGATTTCCTCTCACAATGAATAAAATTGATGATTACTCTTGCACCTTAATCAATGTAACGGACAATTGCACTTATGTGTTTGGAATCTTTGTGTCATGAATATAAATGATGATTTCTCTTGCGCCTTGGATTTAATGTGATGTGTGATGGGTTATGTGGTTGGTTAGAATACGTTCGAGCAATGAATTAGATGCGATCTATGATGATAAGTTGATGTTGACCCTTACGCTTGACTAATTGATGTTTAGGTTGATGGATTTGATTGAGTTGATCGTGGCTTTGATTGTGTTAGTGGGATTTAGACACCTCCTTGTTCCTCAAAACAATCACCATCCCTGAGACCTTAAGTGGTAAAAATAAATCGGATGAATCCTGGGCTTGAGCGTTGCTTATGTGTCTTGGAGGTCCTAACCTAGCAGGGTAAGTTGGGCGGGTTGTATCTGTATGTCATCTTTGTTTTATCTTTATGTTATGATTATGTTATCCTTGTGTGATCTTATGTTATCTTTATGTGATGAGTTGATCTATTAAAATTATTGATGATTCCATTTGATCGTGATGAGTTGATCTTGCCTCGCCATTTATGATGCTTGTTGATTATGTGTTGTTATCTAAATCTGATGATGTCTTGATTATGTGTCATTACTAATTATGTCGATGCATTGGTGGCGACGTTTTTTTTATTTTGATGATGAGTCCCTTGTAATTCATTTAATTAGGATGTTGTTTGATATGAGATGTTGAATTATGTGTTGACGTTATTTTCCTAATGCTAAAAAGAAAAAAACATTGTGCTTCTCTTTTCCTAGTCGTAACGGAGGGGCCGTTACAAAATATCCAACCATAGTAAATCGTGGTCAACAATTGTCAACCATAATCAACTATGCTTAATCATATTGAAACATGATTACTCATGTTCAACCATATCCAACCATACTCAAACATGGTCAAGCATAGACAAACATCATCAAACATGGTCAACTATATTCTACCATGGGTAACTCAACCATAATCAACCTAATTAAACTATAGTCAAACATAGTCAACAAAATTCCTTATGTCAACCACGGTGAAGCAATTTCAAACATGGTTAAACATACTCAATCATGATTAACCATAATAATATCAACATTTTCATTTTAATAATATTTCTTATCATAAGTAATATTAATATAGCCTATGCATTGAAATAATTATATAAAAAATATTATATTATTAAAAAAATATCTATGGTGTTTTATAAAGAATCATATACAATATAGTTCACTATATTATTATTATTATTATTATATTCTTATTAAAATATAATAAGATATTTGAGTGTGTTATTTTTTTTATTATATCTTTTTAGAACATAATAATATTATACTATATAGTAAACCATAATAATATAATAATATTGTTTCTATTATGATTATATTATAATATAATATTAGTTAAAAAAAAATCAATCATCAATTGAAATATTATTGTTAATAATAATGATAAGTAATATTAAAATGATGTCCAAATGGGTTGGATCCATTGGTGAGGAGCAAGGAGTTGTTCAACAGTGGACAAGACTATATTCAATGATCTTGTGACCTATGCACACATAAGTAGATCAAATCCCACCCCCATGTCCTTCAAATTTATTTTAAGGGGTGGTAGGCATGAGGGGGATAATACATGATCCCAAAGGAATTCAAATAGTAAAATATACCTCGGGACTTGGAAATGTTTCCAGCAACATGATTGAATCCTAATCTCTATGGTGTGGTCTTGTCATTGTCAAGGAGGTAGGAATAAAAAAATGATAGTGCTAGGGGACTCGCCAATGGTCAAATGAGTAGTCAATGATCTGGGAATCCCATCCAACAACAAATTTAGCTCAATGTTGAAGCATACCTTTAGGTAAAGTTGGCAAGGGAAATCCATCTAGATTTCTTTAAAAAAAATAGGGTGCCAAGCACCCTACAAATCCCATAACCAAATAATGGTGTGGGGTACAACTCTCATTTACTCACTCTGATGGGAGGCAAGAAGCACATGGTAATTTCCAACCTTAATACTAGAAATGTTATTTAAAATTGTAAGTTTCTTGGGAAAATATGTTAAGCAAGTCACTTGTGAAATTTCCTATTGGATTGGAATCTCTATTAGAGGACAATATTATATGTATAGGAAATAGATCAGTTCGGTAGATTTTTTGAGTTTTTATGTATGTGGTTTTTGTAGATACGATGCAACCCTATTTTTAATTATCTAAAAATTTTGGGTGAGTCCACAAAGTTGGTGGACGATAAACTTGAAAGAGGGTGAGTAGGAACACGCACTATTGGGAACACATGCACATTTCTAGGAACACGCACACATTCATGATGTGACGGTTTTGTCAAACCTTAAATCTCTACTCAAAAAGCCACATAAGAAAGTTCCCATGAACATGTGTGCATTCTCAAGAATTCACGCGCCTTCCTGAGAAACATGTGTACAAGAACGAATGTGTGTTCCTATAAATAATTGAACTAAAAATAATGTACACGCTTTAGGAACATGCACATGTTCCTAAAGCATGCACACGTTATTAGGAAAAGGAACATGCACACATTCCTATTATCATGAAATATCTATCTATCCCCCCTTCTCTCTCCCCCTTTCCCCCCCACCCTCTCTCTCTCTTGTTGTCTCCCCACTCCCTCTCTCTTTTCCCCTCTTTCCCTTGATTCTGGTCTCCTTCCTCCTCTCTCTCTCCACCCCACTCATTCTCTTTTTTTTCAACATTAATGGTCATTTGGCAACTGGATTTAGGACATATGGTTCCATTCCATCTAAGTTTGACATGTAGAGAAAAAGCGTAAAGAATATATTAAATTTAGAATACTTTATTGAATGCATAGAGAGTGATATTTTTCGAAAGTATAATCATGGTGCCGCTATTATTTATGTTTCACATCCCCACACTTTCATGTCACTGTAGGCTTTGGAAATCTATTCATATGAGGATGAAATGAGAAGAGTGAGCAGAGCAGATATTGTGGGGAACAATGTCACAAACAAATATTGATGTGAGCATTCTCTTCTCGTGGTCTAATTAAATTCATGTTGAGAGGTTCCCTAGTCTAGCTAAAGTCTTAGTGAGAGGTATGAAAACTATTCAGACCTTTTTGTACACAAAATAAAAGATTTAATTTGTTCTAAATTTTTTTGGTTATTTCCACAATTACATTTAAAACTCAATTTATCAACTTAGTATAAAGTTTAAATACATTTAAAATAACTCCACAGGGTCTCTACGCCCGAACTCCCGGTCTTAAGGATCATTCTAATTTTTCTCTCGAGCCGGAGTGGCTCCTTCGATTCTCCACTGGAATCTTTATTAAAAATGACCCACAGGTCTTTTCTACTCCTCGCAGCCTCTAGGCCCGATCACTTTTCTCTTGATGATAGGAAAATGAAAATTTGGGATTCGGGGTTTCACAATCCCCGATGTCGCATACCTTTGCCTTCTCGATTCCCCTATCTCTGATATCTCGATATGCTCCAACTTCCACTAGTCTCTGGGATAGAATTTTGGGTCCATACGACCTCCCTTTATATGACCACAGTCCTATCACCTTTCGCGATTTTGGGGTTTCTGATGTCGAAGTGTATGTGACCTCTTGTCCTCTAGATCCCCGATTCTCCGAATCCCAATATGATGTCAACTAGGAACCCCTTTTTGACTTAACACAATCAACGCCCGTGATCATCTATTAAACCAAGGGCTCCAGATCTCCCTCGGGACTTCGGGGTTTCAAATGCCAAAATGCATTTGTCTTCGAGACTCTCGATCTCTTGAATTCTGATTTCTCGATTGGGATTTTTCCCGGAATTCGAGATTGTTGCCACGCATCCTCAAAGATGGACGGTCCTCATCTGCTTCAAGGGTTTAACCATGGATATTTTTGATCCCTCATTATGACAAGATGATGTCAGCTGGGCCCCATAACGAAGCTTTCCTCCTCATCAAAATTCCAGACTTCGCAATTCTGAAATGCAAGTGTTTCCTGTCTTGAGGATTCGCGAAACGTCGAATCCCGACATGCCGATGGACTCACGATCTCCACCACGTGTTCCAACTGATGGATGGTCCTGATTCAATATCAGGATTTTGTGACTTGCGATTCCCCGATGACACAACCTTCTGTCAACTCAAAACCTCGATAGTCGAAATACTGACGGGTTTCCCGATCTCCGCCACGTGTCTCAACAAATGGACGGCTCCGATCGTTCCAAGAATTTCACCATGGAGCTCTTTGATCCCTTGTCTTCGAGATTTTCGATATCTCGATGGTTGAAATCCCGATCTGCCAATGTCTTTCGGGACTTTCTCCTCTCCTTACGAGGTTTTAAACCTCATGCAGTTTCTGGCCGATCTAATGGCTGACAGGTATTCAACACTTCTTGATGAAGTGTCTCCACCATCCGTTCCACTGGTCTTCTGCGTGCACTCTAGAGATTTAAACTATGCGTGTCTTCACCCAATCCAACAGTTAACGGGTATCTGAGAGAGATCCGATGACTCATGATTTCCTCTTTCTGTGCGCTCCTTTTATTGCTCCCTGGACATAGAAACTTCAATGGTCTAGAATCTATCGACTCATCCAATGATAGTTGTGCGCCCTTATGAGCTTTAGCGCTTTCTCCTGATGCTTGGAAGATTTTCTCCAAGACTAGAGGCTATGACCTTTGCTCCATTTCTGTGAGCTCTTCAGCTTTAAGCCTCACCTGTTTTCTCCACGATGTTATTCCTCCTGAGCTTTGCTCCTTTCAAATCCTTGAAGGATTCTATGACTTCTACGTCTCTGCAGAATCTTGCACATGAAAGTGCTATCCTTCCTGAGCTTTACTCTCGCCCAGACCTCTCAGAAATTCTGTCCTTTTGTTCCTTTCTCCCTCAGATGGAGAATATTGGATGCCCTCCTGGCTATCCTTCACTCAAGCAACCTATTGCTGAGTCTGCAGGGTGTTCAGAAACCCTGTGAAGATCCCTAAATGGACTCTTCTTTCAAATTCCAGAACTGGATAGAGTTCTCTTCTTCTCTGTGCCAACCTGGACACTGTCTCAATGCCCTCCTGGCAGAGTGTCTTCTCAAAAAACATCCAACAGTTCTGTACTCTTCTGTACACCTATGCACCTGGTCAATGCCCACTTGGTAGAGCTCTCAGAATCCTCAGTGATTCTAGTTCTCCTTTAACTCACAGTATATTTCTTCTAAATGCATCCCTATGCATATGCTCAATGCCACTTGGAAGAGCTCTACAAAACTCCTCAGAGATTCTATCTACAACTGTGTTTCCATATACAGCCTTGCCTCTAAGGTATTCAACAACCTTGAGGTCTTCCTCTGAGTTGATGATTCTAGTTCATGTACCCACCTGACACGTCTTTGTCTGAATCCGTAGAGTTTAGAAGTGCTTCTGTGCACTAGTATTCAGAGACCGCAGTACTCTCTCATGCCCTCCTGGCATGAAACCACAAAAAACCTCAAGCCCAAAATCAAAACAACCCGCAATTTCCTAGCATACATCTACAACATGAATTCACAGCATAAAATAGAACACGCCAAGGCATCCACATAACACAGAAATACATGCAGGAAAAAATGCTTCTGTTTGTATTAATATGGAAAATGCCTGTTTACAAAGGTGTTCCTGAGCATGGCCTATAACAAGGTCTCGACTCCTCTCTTCTGCTCCCTACTCGCAAATTCTCTTCTATTCTATTCTCTCCCTTACAAAATGAGATCCTCCTAGATCTTTTTACCTGAGGGGGCTCTTAGAGCTCTTCCCTCCAATCTACCTACCCTATTCAATTACATTGAATGGGTTGTCTAGTCCATCATATGGATCTAGATCTCAGCCTTAGAAACATTAAAGGCCTACCTACTCTAATTCCTGCACAAAGGCACAGCTCCATGGCTCAATAGCCTATATCATTAATTACATTCAAATTCAAAATTGAAGATGAAGGTTGCGCCTATCTTCATCCTTGAATGCATGCGCTGACGCGGCTGGTTGGCTAGCTAGTTGATGTGGAGAGATGCTCCTGCATCATACTCATCATCTGCAAAATTCATGAGCTACTGCTCATGAGCTTCCCATCTCAGTTGTGGAAATCGTCCTGGATCCCAAATCATCCTCTGGAGTTGTTCATCCGCTCCATCTCCCTGCTGTTGCTGCTACTTCTGTTGCTAGGCTACTGCTGCCTTTCTTCCTAGCTTCTCCTTGCTAGCAGTCTCTGTTGACTCTACCATCAACCTTCTGATTTCTTCTATGACCTCATCTAGCTGCTGAATTGGCTGGCCCTATTTATGTAGTCTCCCTAGCTGCAAAAATTTTCTGCAAGATTTTCTATTTCTTTCTTTATATCAACGAGCTCTTCATCTATATCTTATTGTCTCTACAGTTCTGAGTTTTTCCTTCTAGCATACTTACATCCTTCAGTTCCATGTTGTTGTCTCTGTCTTCTCGCCTGGAAAACCTACTGCTCACTCCTGCATACCTGACTGTCCCAGCCTCTCCTACAACCCTCCTGACTGCCTATGGATTGTTGCCTATCTGCAAACAAATCCTTACAGAGTTTCAGTACTCTATCTTCTTCCTTTGCCTCCTTCTATCCCTACAATGTACAGACAGAATCAGGCTTTGATACCAATTTTGACGCAGCCGCATACCCCGTAGGGTCTCTGCGCCCGCCCTCCCGGTCTTCAGGATCGTTCTAGTTTTTCTCTCGAGCTAAAGTGTCTCCTTCGATTCTTCACTGGAATCTTTATTGAAAATGACCCACAAGTATTTTTTTCTCCTCGCAGCCTCTAGGCCCGATCACTGTTCTCTTCACGACAGGAAAATGAAAATTGGGGATTCGGGGTTTCACAATCCTCGATGTCGCATACCTTTGCCTTCTCGATTCCGTGATCTATGATATCCCGATATGCTCCAACTTCTGCTAGTCTCTGGGCTAGACTTTTGGGTCCATACGACCTCCCTTTATATGACCACAGTCCTATCACATTTCAGGATTTTGGGGTTTCTAATGTCGAAGTGTATGTGACCTCTTGTCCTCTGCATCCCCGATTCTCTGAATCCCGATATGATGTCAAATAGGAACCACTTTTTGACTTAACACAATCAACGCATGTGATCATCTTTTAAACCAATGGCTCCATATCTCCCTCAGGACTTCGGGGTTTCAAATGCCGAAATGCATTTGTCTTCGATACTCTCGATCTCTCGAATTTCGATTTCTCGATATGACTTTCCCCTTTCGGGATTTTTCTCGAAAGTCAAGATTGTTTCCACACATTCTCAAAGATGGACAATCCTCGACTGCTTCAGGGGTTTCACCGTGGAGATTCTCGATCCCTCGTTATGACAAGATGACGTCAACTGGGCCCCATAATGGAGCTTTCCTCCTCATCAAAATTCCAGACTTAGAAATTCTGAAATGCAAGTGTTTCCTGTCTTTAGGATTCGCGAAATGTCAAATCTCGATATGCTGATGGACTCCCGATATCCACCACATGTTCCAACTGATGGATGGTCCTGATTCAATCTCAGGATTTCATGACTTGCGATTCCCCGATGACACAACCTTTTGTCAACTCAAAACCTCGATAGTCGAAATAAAGATGGGTTTCCCGATCTCCACCATGTGTCTCCACAAATGGACAAATCACATCGTTTCGAGACTTTCACCATGGAGATCTCCAATCCCCTGTCTTCAGAATTTCTGATATCCCGATGTGCCAATGTCTTTTGGGACTTTCTTCTCTCCTCATGAGGATTTAAACCTCATGCAGTTTTTGGCCGATCCAATGGCTGGTGGGTATTCAACACTTCTTGATGAAGTGTCTCCACCATCCATTCCACTGGATTTCTACGCGCACTCTAGAGATTTAAACTCTACGCGTCTTCGCCCAATCCAATGGTTAATGGGTATCTGAGAGAGATGCGATGACTCACGATCTCCTCTTTCTGTGTGCTCCTTCTACTACTCCCTGGACATAGAAACTTCAATGGTCCAGAATCTATCGGCTCATCCAATGATAGTTGTGCTCCCTTCTGAGCTTTAGCACTTTCTCCTGATGCTTGGAATATTTTCTCCAAGACTAGTGGCTATGACCTTTGCTCTATTTATGTGAGATCTTCATCTTTAAGCCTCGCTTGCGTTCTCCGCGATGCTATTCATCCTGAGCTTTTCTCCTTTCAAATCTTTGAAGGATTCTATGACTTCTGCATCTCTGCAGAATCTTGCACATGAAAGTGTTATCCTTCCTGAGCTTTAATCTCGCCCAAACCTCTCAGAAATTTGGTCCTTTTATTCCTTTCTCCCTCAGATGGAGAATATTGGATTCCCTCCTCACTATCCTTCACTCAAGCAACCTATTGCTGAGTCTACAGGGTGTTCAACAACCCTATGAAGATCCCTAAATGGACTCTTCCTTCAAATTCCAGAATTCGACAGAGTTCTCTTCTTCCGTGTGCCAGCCTGCACGCTATCTCAATGCCCTCCTGGCAGAGTGTCTTCTCATAGAACATCCAATATTTTTTTACTCTTCTGTACACCTATGCACTTGCTCAATGTCCACTTGGCAGAGCTCTCAGAATCCTCAGTGATTCTAGTTCTCCTTTAACTCATAGCAGAGTTCTTCTAAATGCATCCCTATGCATATGCTCAATGCCACCTGGGAGAGCTCTACAGAACTCCTCAAAGATTATGTCTGCAACTTTGTTTCCATATACAGCCTTGCCTCCAAGGTATTCAACAACATTGAGGTCTTCCTCTGAGTTGATGATTCCAGTTCCTGTGCCCACCTGGCATGTCTTTGTCTGAATCCGTAGAGTTCAGAATTGCTTATGTGCACTGGTATTCAGAGACTGCAGTACTCTGTCACGCCCTCCTGGCATGAAACCACAAAGAACCTGAAGCCCGAAATCAAAACAACCTGCAATTTCCTAGCATACATATACAACATGAATTCATAGCATAAAATAGAACATGCCAAGGCATCCACATAACACAGAAATACAAGCAGGAAAAGATGCTTCTGTTTGTATTGAAATGGAAAATGCCTGTTTACAAAGGTGTTCCTGAGCACGGCCCGTAACAAGGTCTCGGCTCCTCTCTTCCGCTCCCGACTCGTAGATTCTCTTCTATTCTATTCTCTCCCTTACAAAATGAGATCCTCCTAGATATTCTTACCTGAGGGGGATCTTAGAGCTCTTCCCTCCATTCTTGTTCGACAACACAGGTATTCCAATAGAGGATGAACACCTTCAGTAACCACTCACATAACCAGATTAATGATCAACACACCGATGTTTTCATGTGGTAAAACCCCTACGGGGAAACATCCACGGCCCCAGCCAACGCAACCACTTGGAGCAGTTTATTAATGCAAAGAAAAAGATTACAGAGAAATTTTACAAGAGAGTTTTTCACAATCGATCATCAGAAAATGACCCTCCATGCTCTTTAAATAGAGATCATGGACCAATCGGGTGTTAAGCCACAAATCAATGGTCGCTAAGATCGAGGAGAGTATGAACTGTCCGATCACTCTATGTCGGGAACATATCATGACCGTCGGATTTCCTAACTGCAAATGCATACTAATGCATACTAAAAAAACACACTTTTACCTAACGAAATATTAGACCAAGTAGATCTTAACTTACTCCTAAGTGTCTAAATATCCTAACATCCCCCCTTAAGAACAACTTGGGATAGGATTGAAGGATTTACAATAATGACACAATAGGAGAAGGAAGGAGGCATTAGAGCCTATCCCCCCTTAATGATAGCTTGCTGAACTCCTAACATAGATTAAAGTTTGGAAAACTTCACTTCTGTAAGAGACTTTGTGAAAATGTCTGCAACTTGATCTTCTGTAGGGAAAAATAACACTTCAATAACTTGATCATGAATGAGCTTTCTGATGAAGTGCACGTGTAGCTCGATGTGTTTGCTACACTGATGTTGAACTGGGTATTTGGCAAGCTTGATGGCACTTTGATTGTCACACCAAAGTCTGGTTGGATGCTGGTGCTGGAATCCAAACTCTGAAAGGATTTGTCGAATCCACAAGGCTTCTTGACTTGCATTTACTGCTTCTCGGTACTCTGCTTCGGCTGAAGAAAGTGCAATAGCCTATTGTTTCTTACAAGCCCAAGTGATAGTTCTTGAACCAAGGCTGAAAACATAACCTGCAGTAGACTTTCGATCAACGAGGTCGCCAGCCCAATATGAATCAGTGAAACCAACCAATAAGGGAGTCCCCCTTGAACTGTAATGTATCCCAAAATGAACAGTACCATGAACATAGCGAAGTATTCTTTTAGTTGCTTTCCAATGGCTTTGATGGGGTGTTTGCATATATCGGGCAATAAGACTAACAACAAAGGAAAGATTAGGACGGGTATGAGTCAAGTATAAGAGGCTACCAACTAACTGACGATATAGGGTGGCATCAGCTTCAGGAGAAGTACAAGTGGCAGAAAGATTGACTCCAGACTGGAAGGGAGAAGGGGTTGGTTTACAATCGTCCATATGAAAGTGACAAAGAAGGTCACAAGCATACTTAGACTGGGAAAGAAAAATTCATTCATTAGTTTGCAAAACTTGGAGGCCAAGGAAATAGTGCAAAAAGCCTAAGTCTGTCATTTCAAATTTCTTCTTAAGGCTGGTTTTCACATGGTTTAAAA
>SNQJ01S0097037.1:12964-33102 GCA_010110895.2 Picea sitchensis
ATATTTACCCTATACAGATTATTTAGGGTTGTTTAAATTTCTGGGTGGGAACAATTCCATTCCTAAATTGGGTAGGTGGGTAAGCCTCGGTTCAAGTTTTTAAACCAAGGCTCTAATACCATGTGTAAGGCCTCTTCCTATAGAGCCTTATAAAAAAAGAATAAATTTAATAAGAGAAGTGCTTCCCTAACATCTTCACAATTTCATAACCAACATATAACCATTCACCTGAATTAAAAATTATGAGCAGATCATAATAAATTATATAACCCAGCAGAAAAATGAAAATACATACCTCTAATTGATGTCACTGATGTTCTGCAACTCTGCCTGATGCTCTTCCCAAAACTGACTAACCACCCAGCCAACTAGGAACAGAGCCTCTCTGACTCCCTATCTCCAGGATTCCGTAAGGATTCCTGGCCCCGGAGCCCAAAACTCCCAGCAACAGGTATCCCCTATCTCAGTCCTAGTACCAAGGATGATTTTAGGGGCTAAATTTCGCTCATGGGATAATTTTTCATGGTTTTTCCAAAAATGAGATTCACTATTTTAAAAATGATTCGCCCAAATTCTATAGGATAAAATTATTTTACCTTAAAAATCGCAAAAAGTTTCTAAAAACTATACAAAATACTTAGAAATTTGAATATTTTTACAAAAATATCGCCAAACATTTATAGTTGACATATGAAGGATTAGTAAGATTCACCAAGGTTTCTACATTTTGAAATAAATTTCCATCCTTAAAATCATCCCTAAGTCCTACAACCAGCTTCTCCAGCTAGAAACCAATAATACAGTCTCCCAATCTCCCCAGAAGTAAAAAAAATGCCCAATATAGTCTCCCCTATGAAAATAATGCTCCCATCCCAAAGTCCCCTTCTCCCGAGTGTTTTCCCCCTCATATCCTCCTTTTTCCTTTTCCCCCACATTCACTGCC
This sequence comes from Picea sitchensis, assembly GCA_010110895.2. Taxonomy (NCBI): domain Eukaryota; kingdom Viridiplantae; phylum Streptophyta; class Pinopsida; order Pinales; family Pinaceae; genus Picea; species Picea sitchensis. Next base: position 13,908 of record SNQJ01S0097037.1, read on the forward strand.
TTTTTCCTTTCATTAAGACTCACCCACCTTATCCCTCCATTCAATGCCAACCACCTTATCCCCTTTTCCTTAATGGTTCCATCATTCGATATGTTAAGTTTTCATTTAATAAATTAAAATTTATTAAACTTAAATTCATTAATCAAATATTTAATGAGTTAATTGATTGATTGATTAATTAATTAATTAATTAATATACATTAAACAATTAATTATTTAGGACAATTAATTATTTAACTAGGTTTGTTACAATAAATATGTTCAATGTATATCTTACACTCATTTATATGTCAATCTGGGATTCGTAATCAAAAGAGTTATCACGCTATATGTGCCGAGAATAGGTAACCTACCTATGTCTGTTGTATATAGGAAATAATTAATAACATAAGACTTTGTTTCTAAGATTTTTGAATACTTCACACACCTTTGAACTTATAAGAGAAAACTTATAATAAAACTTCTCAAACAAATAGTCAATCAAAAGATTCTAACTTGGGGAACAAGTCTGTTCATTCTAGGCTTATGAATTAGAGAGATGAACTTAAGAAGCTTGTTTCCCGTGGAAATAAAAACAGTAATTAACAGTCAACTCTAATCACTCTTGAAACCAAAATCAATTCCAACTTTCTTCAATTCAAACAAATCAGTACAAGGAACAATCAACATAACTGAGAGACTTCATTAGGGGACATGAAGATGAGATATAAATTCTTCTGGTTCCTTTATGTACCAAAAATACTGCAATCATAAACTCAAAATATCATCTGCTTAACCATCCCACACTTCTAACAACTAAATGGCAATCTCCAATATTTGAAAAGTAAAATATCTATTTGATATAGCATCTGATTGTTCACACCAATTCAGAAACAAATAACTTAATTATGGACTCTTGAAATGGATTAAAAATAATTGACAAGACACTACTGTAAAACACTCACACAATCACACAAATAATATATAGGGAGGTTTACCTTGGTTGGGGTGGTGGGCCCTTGCCGAACCAACAAGGAACCTCTTAAGAAAATAATAGACTAAAACGTTTTACTCATACTCAGGAATTTTCACAATAGATCTTTTTCATTACTTCAACTGGTAAATTGGATCAACAACTCTTCATCTCATAAATAGAAATGGTATGTATCATCAGGTTCTAACAAAATACTTTATTACATTCCTTATTATTCACACACACTATAATCTATACAACATCCCTTATAAAGAAGGTAAGATGATACTATCAATATCTATGGATAAGCATCAAACAATTTTAAAAATATCACAATTGGTATTTACATCGAATCTCTAGGGATCGACTCCATCCTCATCACACGAAGTGCATGAGTGATGGAGTCCATCGTAATCTTGAAAACTGATTTGGAAGCTTCTGTCCAACTAAATTCTCAAAATATTCATCATCATACTGGTCTAGCTGGTGCATTCTGGAAACAGGGGTTTTGGTACCAGAATACACATAGTCATGAATCTAAGTACCAGAATGGATGCGGAGCAGACAGTACCAGATCACAACTTCCTTGGGTACTATAATAGACTTGGTATTGGATTTCATGGTGACTTGCAATACCAGAATGTTGAGGTACCAGAATAGGCTACTCATGAGTCAAACGATTAGGATTATACAAAATAAAACACTTTAATTGAATTAACTCAAGAAAGTTAAACAAAACATGCTTTAATCATAAGTTACCTCTTGTGTACATTAACAAGGTCATTAGGTATGTTTTTGGAGGAAATAGTCAAGAATAGGCTTATAACATAGGAAAAAAGGGCCCAGATACAAGGTGAGATAGGGCATTATAAATGTCAAAATGGAGACTCAACATTTCCCCCATGCTAAAGGTATTTCATGTGCTCATGCAACATCATCAAAAACTTGTGCTCAAAAACTTTATGCAAAATTGAATCCTTCTCCGTCACTTCTTTGGTTGCAGGATGTTAAAACCAAAAGCTTCACTCCTCAATTCCTTCTTAATTACCCTAGTGTATTGGATCAATCGTAAGACTTTGTTGAGTTTAGCAAAGACCTTTGCATGACATTATTTAATTGTGCATTCTCTGCCTTGATGTGCCTATCCAATACCTGGTACTCTTCAATTTCTTGCTTCAACTTCTCAATATTTACTATCAATTGTTGTTCATTTAGGGACTTGTCTAGGCTAGATGTGATTGCTTCCTTAGTCACCTCCTCTCAGGCTTATTTTTACTCTCTCAGACTCCTCAAAGTATCTGTTACGAACCCTTTTATTTCACTTACTGTAGCTCCATAGCCACTTCCTATTTCTAGAGAACTCAGAATATCCATGGGTTCTCCCTAAAGAGAAGGTATATTTGGAACTATCACCTGCTTGGCCATGCTTCTGGTGGTCCTTCATATGGGAAGTGAGTCTTCCTTATATTTTCTAATAGGGGTAGAAGTCTCCTTAAACACCTTCCTCTTATTTATCTTAATAACAATTGTATGGCTAGACAGTTGTTTCTCCTGTGTTGATTTGATTTTTATCTTGAGGGCCCAGGGTGTGGATTCTAGAGTCTGCTTCTACTAACCAGTCCTTATTTCTATCCTGGATGATTGAGGCATAGGTTATGGAAATTTTTCCCTTCGTTCCTTCTCCCTCTTGATCTTACTTTTGTTTCCACTTGTCACCTTAGCAGTTTCTTTCAACTCACTAGCCATTTTTTGGGAAGACAGAGTAACTACCTCAGGGATATTTTCCAATTCCTTAATGGATTCTGGAGGGGATTTAAGAGTTGCCTCATGTGAAATATCTTGTTGATCTGTCTCCTTCCTCTTTCATTTCTTATTCTGTGATAGTTGATCTTTAGGAAGTAGGACTGAGCTAGATACTTTAGAATGTGAAGTCTTTTTCTTGTTCTGTATGTTGAGGTCAAGTGTCTTCACTACTTGGTTGGCTAGTTATGGTGACAACTTGGTGATTTCTTTAGGAAAACTATCTGATCCTCCCCCTAGCTCAGAGTCTTTCTTTTGTATTTTATCTTTTTGAATCAATATAGGACTTATTTTCTAGGATTGGGTGGCTTTCCTCTTTCTAGATGTTGTAGGTTCCCCTACAACATAATTTTATGTCACTGATCTCTCAATCGGTTGGGTGTAATAGTATCTTCTTTACTCCCTGATGTCTTCATTCATTCTTTATTTTCCTTTTTTCTTGAACCCTCACTTTGTATCCCTGCTTCTTGTGCTTCAACAGATTTGGGCATTCTCTCCTGAGCGAAATTCTGTTGGAGTAGTTGCTTCCAACTACCACCTTGTGTCCTCAAAGAATGGACAACCAAATTTTTTATTAATCCATGGTGATTAAGGATAGTTCCAGGTTTCTTGTAAACTAATATCACCCCTCTCACCATATTATTTAAACTCATCCATAGGAAGTGAGGAAAATCAATTTGTGGTCCTCCCTCGAAATGTGATAAAAGTGTAAAATGATAAATGAAGGTTAATCCATACCTTCCTTCACAGGTGAGAAATTTCTACAAACTTATGAGCATCATCCAATATTCCTCTTTGATGTAGCTTTGAGGGATTCCCTTAGTCCAATCAGGGTCTTGATGTTCCAATTTGAGGAATCTCTAATAAAGTTTCATGTCGACAATCACCCTCTTGAAGTATTTTTCCCCAGCCATAGGGAGACCTATAGATTATTCTATAGTGGCCTCTGTAATTGTCAACTTCATGTCTCCAAACTACACACTTTCTCCATCATACATCTAAGCAAAGGCAAGAGAGATTCCCTCATGATGGCCTTTAAACTTTTCAAAAAATGGCACCCACCCTGCCTGTTCATATTTTTCCTTGCAAGCTTGATATTTTGTTGTTTCCCTATATAATTGAAATATGGGCTCATGCCTATCGACCTCCATGCTAATTCTTTTGGGTGTATGAGGAATGAACAGAGGATCGAGGGTTAAGTATCGGATAAACATAGACTTCGATAGAGTACCAGATCAATGTGGATTGAGATGAAGCACCAGTTAGACGCAGACTGTGATGGAGTACCGAACGTGAAAAATATGCGAGGAATATGAAGGCATGAGATCACAGTGTGTCTATAGGTGGTGTGACAAAAAATGGTAAATAACGCTCATCTGGATGGTAGAGCCATCCAGAGGAGCATTTATAAATGGAAATTTGGTTTACAATGGTCACATCGACAATCATAATGATATCGTAAGTCAGGTCAAATTCACTAACGACTTACAGACTCGTAGGAAGATTGGTGTCATACCATATTCATGGGTGTGTTAAATTACGACAAGGGATGTGGTCATTATGATCGGGACTCATGAGTGTGAAATCAGATGGCGTCATTGTGGTCATTATTTGATATGCTTAAAGATGCGGCTTGAGTCATTTCATATGGCATGATAGCAAATCATGGGCTTAAGAGGTTTATTTACCGGATAGACAGAGGGGCATGAGTTTGATCCGATGAGAGACATAATGAATTCATACTCTCAACATTTCGGGAAATAGGGACGTTTTCTCCATACGAAAATGTGGATGAGGATTTTACAAAAGTTCATGGGAGGGACTATGTCATGATTCGAGATTAACCATATGTTTAATGCATATTTAGCCTAATTTATTTAGTAAAATGAAAAAAATGTTGAATCTATATGTCCTAGTACTAATAATTGAGCAACAACTTTGAAATATGATTAGAACTACCAGTCACCTTATTACCATTACCGGATCATCTGAGTACCGGATCACCTGTGTGTAGAGTTGTACCCAGTACTAGAATAGTGCAGGGTCCCTTCTTCAGTACTGATGTGGTACAGTGTTGGATAAACACAGCGAGATGGTTTTGTACCATAAATAGTGCAACAATGACCATTGGTACCAGATAAACATAGAGGTGAGCATTGGTACCGTGTAAGAATAGAGGTGAACATTGTCTTCTGGTGCTTGAAAGTGACACAATACCTGGTGGCAGTGCCTTGTATAAATAGTTGGTGTTCTGCGATCAGATTCAACTAAAAAAACATATATATGGAACAAATACCAACACTTAGGAGTTATTATTTTGCATTGCAACAAGAATTTGGTGACTGGGCTCTGAGTTCTATGACAAGAGGGTATTCTGGAAATTGGATGTCTAGTTGTTGAGATTTTAGGACCCTCCTCTTTTGGTACCAGGCTGATCATTGTTCCTATTGGTATTTCCTTTTTATTACAATAATACTAATAATCCTAACTACTACCTTTCTTTGTATTTTTATCGAGCCTAGATTAGCTAATGCTCGCTGGTATTTTCAATTTTAAAGAGTCTAAAAAAATTAAAGAAAACTCTTTATACTGTCCTGTGGATTTTTCTCGAACCCATGCCAGTTCCTTCTCACCGGTATTTTCAATTTTAAAGAGTCTAGAAAACTTAAAAAAAAAATCTTTATACTGTCCCATGGATTTTTCTCGATCCCGGGCTAGTTCTTGCTCACCGATGTTTTCATTTTTAAAGAGTCTAAAAAACTTAAAGAAGACTCCATTTGGTAAATGTCCTCCTTATTCATTTATCTACATGGAACACAACCAACTTTTTTTTTTTTTATTAGTTATATCAGAAAAATAAAAGATAAATTCTATCTAATGACACACATATGTACATAGCTAAATTAATTTATACAATTGAACTTACTATGGTAGGTCGGCAAGACGAGAAACCCTCTTGCTTACTAGTTTCATTTCAGAACTTTGAAGAACATTTTTGACAAAATCCTCTTTTGATAGAGGCTTATGATAAACCTTCAGTCAATGCCCATTTATGAAAAAGGAAGTATTATTCTCATCAATGGTATTTACCGTTACTGAACCATTGTCATAAATTGTATCAACCTCATAGGGCCCCAACCATCTAGTAGATAATTTACCCTTAAAAGTTTTGAATCTACTATCATATAGGAGGGCCCAATCACCTGACGGAAAGGAATTTTTTTTGATGTACTTGTCGTGCCATTTGGTCATTTTCTCATGTATCAGGGTGATTCTTTGTAGATCATTCTTTCTTACCTCATCAAGCTCATTTAATTGTAATAGCCTTTGTTTTTCTATCTTCATTCATATCCATCCCTAATTGCATGGAAGTTCTGAAGGTTTTTACCTGAAACTCTATGGGAAGTAGTACCTGCTTCCCATACGCCAACTCATAAGGTGTATGGACTATTTTATTTCTCCAATATGTACTATAGGCCCACAAGGTCTCAAGAAACCTATCAGCCCAGTCTTTGTGATGCAGTTGAATAGTCTTAGTGAGGATATCCTCTATCAATTTGTTGGTCGATTCTACTTGGCCATTTGCTTGGGGGCGATAGGGAAAATATTTTTGGTGTTGGATCATGTACTGTTCAGTAAGATCCTTGACCAAATTTGAGGTGAATTGTGTTCCTTGGTCGGTGACTATTTCTCGAGGTACACCAAAATGAGTAACAATTTCCTCAAAGAGAAAGTCTACAACCGATTGTTCATTGGCTAAATATAAAGCCTTGGAATCTACCCATTTTGTTACATAATATGTGAAAACTAAGATGTACTTTTTCCTACGGGACATGGGGTTGATAGGTCCTACAAAATATAAAGCCCATTTTTCAAAGGGTTCGATCACTACTTTGGCTTGGAGAGGCATTTCATCGACTGCAATAGGTTTTCCCATTCTTTGGAAATCATCACAGTTGGCCACATATTTCTTTGCATCTTTGAAAATGGTTGGCCAATAATAGACAGATTGTAGAATCTTGTATGTTGTCCTTTTGCCAGCAACATGGCCTCCAAATGGGCCATCATGACAAGCTCTGAAGATATCCTGCATCTCATCCTCCCGAAGATATCTTCCGATTACCAAATCAGGTCGCGTTTGGTATAAGCAATCATCATGCCACATATAATTGGCACTTAGCTGAATAATTCTTTGTTTCTCTTGGGAGAACATACTTTGAGGTAGCTTTTCAGTTACAAGATAGTTGGATATGTCTGCATAGAAAAGGGTGTAAGTAGAAATAGAAAATATATTCTAATCAAGAAAATCATCATCTACTAGAGTACTGTCACCTATATGAATAAGTCTAGACAAGAAATAAACAACCAAATTGTCTCTTCGAGGCCTATCAATAATAGTGATATTGAATTCTTGTAGTAATAACAACCATCTAGTCACTCTAGCATTTGTAACCGGCTTGTTCATTAAAAAACCGACAGTTGAATGGTCAGTGTGCACAAAAACATTGTATCCTATTATATAGTGTCTAAACTTGTTGATGGCATGTACTACTGACAAAAATTATTTTTCCATGAAAGTGTAGTTTACTTCAGTAGGTGAGAGATTATTGTTGACAAAGTATATAGCATAAGGAATATGTTCTTCCCTTTGTCCTAAGACAGCTCCCAAAGAGGTATCTGAGGCATCTGTGAAAATATGGAAAGGAAGAGACCAGTTTGGTCCTCTCTAAACAGGGGCACTTGAAAACTTTGTTTTCAAGATTTCAAAGGATATTTGTCATTGTTCATTCCAACAAAATTTAGCATCTCTTGTCAATAGTTTGAATAGGGGGCAAGCAATGTTTGTAAAGTTTTGAATGAACCTCCTATAATAACCAACATGCTCTAAGAAGATTTTGACTTCCTTTTGTGAGCTAGGGATCTTGATTTGGGAAATAATTTCAATCTTGGTAGGGTCTACTCTTATTCCTGTACCGGAGATGTGGTGACCTATAATAATTCCTTCAATGAGCAACATTCTAGATTTTTCATGACTAAGTGATAGGTTGGTCTCTTTACACTTAACCAATACTTTCTCCAAATTATCCAATGCATGTTGGAAATCATCCCCGTACACTGTGAAGTCATCCATGTAGACTTCCACACAGTCATGGGTCAAATCAGAGAAAATAGCCAAGAAAAACCTTTGAAAGGTAGCAAGGGCATTACATAAACCAAAAGGAAGAACCCTATAGGCATAGGTCCCCCAACGGTAGGTAAAATTGGTCTTATCCTGGTCTCTGGTGAAATTTGGATTTGATTATAACCACTAAACCCATCCAAGAAATAAAAATACCTCTTCCCAGACAAAGTGTCTAAGACCTGATCTATGAAAGGCAAGGGAAAGTAGTCTCTATAGGTAGCCTTGTTTAATTCTTGAAAGTCCACACAAATCCTCCATTTCCCATTTTTCTTAGGTACAATAACTAATGAGGAGACCCACTTTCTATCTTATCATAATAAATACTACAACCACTTTACATTTAATACAATAAATGTCTACAACCGGTAGATGGGAGAAAATGCTAAAGATCTGCATTACAATTCCTAAAAGATTTAAGAACAATTATGTCCTCCTAGCTATTACATTAATAATTCATCTTTCAAATTTCAAAACATATTCAAAATATGTGTTGGTGCATATCCAACTGTCCTCTACTTGTGATGCTCCTGCATCATACTCCTCTGGATGAAAAAATTCATGGACTCATGTCTATGAGCTCCTGCACTATCTGTCCATGTTTCTGGATATATGTTTTTCTTTCCCAACTGGCATCCTCAATCGTGTGTCCCTTCCACTTTATCAAATATTCAAAATATGTCTTCCTTCGGGTATTCTTACCAACTTTATGATCAATGATCTTTTCCATTTGCGGCTTTTCAGCTACAGGAATCTTCTTGACCCATTGAAATTCCTTTTGATTCTCTGCTCCTCTTGCTTCATCTTCTTTGTAAGGATACAAATATTCTACGTTGAATATGGGTGATATGCCCACATCATCTGGAAATTCTATTTCGTAATCATTGGCCTCAAATTTCTGTAAGATCTTACACAACCCTATCTTTTTTATCTTCAACTTATTATATGTTCCCCTTGGGAACCTTTGTTTTCTTAGATGTACTAAGACCAAATATCCTACTTCGAATTGAAGCTCTCTTCTGTGTTGATCTTCTCTGTGTTTATATTCCTGGTTGGAACTCTGTAACTGCTCTTTAATCTTATTATGGAGCTCCTGCATCTCTACTACAAAATCTTCCACTCCAACACTTCTAAACTCATTATGCTCTAAGTATCTCAACTCATATACTTCCCTTGGCTTCATTCCATACATTATCTGGGATAGGATTTGTCATGTGCTCCGTTTAGGTGAGTCCTAATATGAAAATTATGCTTGCGGTAGAATCTGATCCCACTGACTATGATGTTCAGCTACCAAACTCCTCAATAAGTATCCCAAACTTTGATTTAATACCTCAGTCTCTCCATCTATCTGAGGGTGATATGTTGAGCTAAAATATAGATTTGTCCCCCTATTTTTCCACAGTGTCCTCCAGAAATGACTGACAAATTTGGTATCTCTGTTTAAAACAATACTCTTGGGTAAACCATGAAGTCAAACGACTTCGTTGAAAAACAAATTTGCAATGTGTGTTGCATCACTGGTTTTCTAACATGGAATAAAATGTGTCATTTTTTAGAATCTGTCGACTACCACGAATATGGAATCACAACCTCTGTGTCCTCAACAATCCTAATAAAAAAATCCATGATTACCGCATTCCACGACCTCTCTGGTATTGGCAATGGTTGATACAACCMTGTATTATGTCTTTTTCCTTTTGCGTACTAGAAGATTCTACATCTGTTCACAAATTTCTTGACATYTGTCCTCATTCCTGGCCAATAATACAAACTATTCAATTGTGAAAATGTTTTGTCATGGCCGAAATGTCCAACCAATCCTCCACTATGTTTTTCCTTCAAAATGTGTCTCTAATAGAACTCCTCGAGATACACAATTGATTTCCTTTAAATAACAGTCCATCCTGAATTAAATATTCAATCCATTGACTTTTATATCTCAGAACAAGATTCTCACATGCTTCATAAGCATCCTTGAAATCTGAATCATCTTTGTACATTTCCTTAAGGCCATCAAAACCTAAGGTCTTCACACGAAACTCTTGCAGAATCAAACATTTCCTGCTCAACGCATCAACAACCTTGTTACCATTTCCAGAAATGTGCTTTATAACAAAAGTAAAGTTATGCATAAATTCTACCCATTTTTAATGCTTTTGGTTCAGTTTCTCCTGTCTGGTTATAAACTATAAGACCTAGTTGTCACTATAAAAAATGAACTCTTTCGGAACCAGGTAGTGCCTCCATTTCTTTAGTTATTGTATGACCACGTAAAACTCTTTATCATACGTGGAATAATTCCTCTCAGCATCATTCATCTTTTCACTGAAGTATGCAATTGGTCTATTGTCTTGACTCAAGATTTCTCCAATCGCAAATCCACTTGCATCACATCTCACTTGAAATGTTTTACTGAATTCTGGTAGAGATAGAACTGGTTGTCCAATTATCTTCTCTTTCAACAACTTGAAACTTTTCTCCTCTTCCTCTATCCAATGAAAGGATTTATGTCTTTTCTTGACTTTGTCCATCATTGATGCACAAATTCCACTAAAATTCCTGATGAACTTCCTGTAAAAACTGGATAATCCATGGAAGATTATGAATTCAAAGATATTCCTTGGCGATGACCACTCTTTGATTTCTCTTACCTTTTCAGGATCCATCTTCAACTCATTCAAAGAGATCACAAACCCCAAATAAATGAGTTATGTCTTCATAAAGTATGACTTCTTCATATTTTTCAACAACTTCTCTTGCTGCAACCTCCTCATCACTAGAGTTAAATGTCTCAAATGTTCTTCCTTAGTTTTACTGAAGATCAGTATATCATAAAGATACACAATTACAAACTTCCCAATGAAATATTTCAAGACTTCGTTCATTAATATCATAAAAGTACTTGGCGCATTCGTTAAACCAAATGGCATGACAAGCCATTCATACAACCCTTCACTTGTCTTGAATGTTGTATTCCATTCATCACCTTCCCTCATTCTAATCTAATGATATCCACTTTTCATATCCATTTTTGAAAACAACTTTGCTCCACTCAAGCAATCCATCAAGTAATCCATCCTGGGTAAAGGAAATCTATACCTAATGGTGATTTTGTTTATAGCCCTTGAGTCTGTACACATTCTCCATCAACCATCCTTCTTCAGACTTAACATTGTTGTCACAACGCATGGACTCAAGATTTCTCTAATAAACCCTTTGTCCATCAAATCCTGGACTTGCTTCTTAACCTCTTCATCTTCTTGCGGCATCAATCTATATGCTTCCTTATTTGGTAAAATCACTCCTGGTATAAGGTCAATATGATGGCCTATACTTCTGATGGGAATAAATGAACAAGGTAAATCATCCACCACTATATCAACGAAATTCTCCAACAGTTCCTGAATCTCCTCAGGTAGATCATCTATTGAGGTACTGGTCAAGATGAATCTAGTTTTTATTACCATATCAAACTGCATTTATTTGTCTTTCTTGACTTCATCAAGAAGTTCCTTCCCACTCATGAGAAGTATAGTATTTCTTCTTTCTTCTTTCACCTTATTGTCCTCAATTGGCAGCAACATATGCATCCTACCATTCTTATCCAAGGTGTATGTGTTCTTTCTTTCATCATGAATAAAATTTATGTCATATTTCCATGACCTCCCCAACAAAAGATCATAGACATCCATGGGAATAACATCACATAAGATATCATCTCTATATCCCCCTATATTAAATTCAACTAAACATTGTTTAGTGACTGTTACCTGATGTCCTTTTTGCAACCACGAAACCTTGTATGGGCTTGGATGTGCAACTGTTTCCAATTACATATTTTCCACCATTTCTGTGGATACTAGATTATCCATGATTCCACTATCAACTATCACCTTGCATACCCTATCCTTGGTCTTGCAAGCAGTCCTAAATAAACTATTCCTCTAGACTAGATTCTCCATCTCTTTCTTTGGCTTCAATAGAATTTTCCTCATCATTAAGGACCTTCCACCTTCTGCATCTTATGCCTCTACATTTCACATTTTCACTTTTTAAATGTGAGATTCACCTCCTCTATCCCTTTTTCTATATAGATAGTCAAAAGATTTTTTTCCGATCATTCCACAAAAAAAACAATTTATTTCACCTCCTCTACCTCTTCCTCTTCCTCTTGCTCAAGGAAAAGTGTTCCTATCGGCATATTGTCCTCCTTGTGAGCTTCCTCCCCTTTTTGGGTGGTTATGAGGTTTCTTTTATTCATCCTTGGGATTCTGTACTCTATCCAGGAAAATTGCTTTGCCTCTGCTCTGACTTCTACCTCTGCCCCTTTGACCTTTCTTTCGAGACAATTTCACTTCTGCCTTTGAAGCAATCTGATAAGCATCTTTCACATTCATGATTGTCACCATGCTCATCTCATATTGAATATCATATATCAGTCCATTCATGTATTTGGCAAGTTTTTCATCATCATTCTCACGATGACCAGCTCTGATGTTGAGTCTATAAAATGCTTCAGTGTATTCCTTGATTTTCATCCCTTTCTATCTCAAATTCTTCATTCTTCGAAAAAAAAATATTTGGTAATATCTGGGTATGAATTTGGCTTTCATCTTGGCAACCATTATGTCCCATATTTTAATTATTTGTTTTCCTTTGCAATTCCTGTCAACCTGCAGTTCATCCCACCACAATGTTACATGCCCTTTAAGTCTAGTGACAACATGTTTTACTTTCTTATCTTCTTCGATGTCCTCATAGTCGAAGTACTTATCCAGAGCTCTAAACCAATCTAGCAGCTCCTCAACGTCTAAGTTTCCTTCATACATCGAGATGTCCATTTTTTCTCTAGCCCCTATTCTTGCAACAACATTGAATAGATGTTCTTCTGCAACATCTTCGGCTACAACTTCTTCTTTGGATCCATCTTTTTTTTCACTTTCAACGTCACTGATATATCGAGTATCGGGTGTTCATCTCTGTGTTTTATCCATAGCATCCAATCAAGCACAAAGTTCTCTCATTTCCCTTTCCATGGTTGGATCGAGCATAGGTCTCTCTTGACATCTCCTTGGTGGAATTATTTCAATCTGTCCATGTAGAATTTAATCACAACTGTCCTCTGTCTCCCCTCTATAGAAAACAAAAGTTGTTAGCTCTGATACCACTTGACGCAACACCCCCCTTCACCTCAACAGGGTCTGTTTGACCTCCCAATATTTGGATATTCCTATTTCCATGAACCATAATGGCTCTTTAGTTCCCACTGGAGACTTCAATGCATATAAAACCACATTTCCTTCTAGAAGTTACACCTACGCGAACAAGCACCAGGCATGAAATTTTACTCCATGTGACCAATGACGTGACCACAATCTTAACCGAAAGGGCCTTCCAGTTCGCCACTTCACGTTTTGTGATTTTGGGATTCTTTCTACATGTCACCCTGACCCCTCCACTTTCCAAAACCCTGAAATGGGCTAACGATTCTTAGCTCCTCCCTTATGCTTCCACCATATGACCTCCAACCAAATTCTGGAGCCTCTCCTCTGAGCACATCGTGATTTTGTGACTCATGAGTTCACGATGTGACTCTTATACCACCTTTTCCCAAAGTCTAAACTTGTGACTTCTTTACCATGAATCAACGGTTCTGAACCTCCCATGATCTGACAGTTCATATTTGTGTTTCGCGAAGTCAGGACTTTGAAACTCACAACTTCTGGGTAGTCATTTCCTCCACTCTTCCGACTCTCAAAATGATGAAACCTAAATAAAACATCAATGAATATCATTGATCCAGATCTAATGGCTAGTATCCCTCTTGATCTTGCGAGTGTTGAAATACACTTGGTCTTAACCTCCCCGCTGGTCTATTGGATCCAACAGTCTAGGGAAAATCAGTGTTTCTCCCTCCGATAATTCAACCGTCCGTTCAGGTTCTCAAAGATTCCTGGCCAAATAACTTGGTGTTTTTCCTCCTGATCTTGGTTTCTCACTGCAACCTCAAAGGTTCTAAGGGACTCTTTCACTCACTCCTTGTGACCTTCAAGATAATCTCTGATTAGCCAACCACACTAGCTCTGCGCACTCCAAGCAACATAAGTTATTCAACTGCTCACCTAGTTGAAAAAGTCTAAGACTTCAGCTTGGCATGTGCACACCTTGCACGACTCTATGCTATATTGCACTTCTATTGGTATAAGAACAACTCTATCTCTCCTAATATTTTATGAGGCAAAACCTATAATCTTTTCAATGCACTCCTTGCATACTTTTGCTACACTCCTTGCAAGAATTCTCACGACAAGAATAAATTCAAACTTATCCTCTCCCTCTCACAGACTTAATACATTCAACATCAAATCATACACATAAAGCATTGAAACAAATGCACAATATAGAATATAAGAAAAATGTAAACATACCAGTCAATAGATGCAAACAGTAACCACAACAACACCATGAAATTGAGTCAAATCATTCTTATATTAATTCAAGTGATTATGTACATGGTTTCTATAGAAACAACTATTTTCTTATACAACTTATACATGCTCTGTTCTTCTCTGCTCTCCTATGATCTCTTTCTCTACAACTTCTACTCTTACAATTGAGAATAATGAATAATACAACACATCTACGAGGGATATTTCTTAAGTTTTCCCTCCTACAACTCTAAGCTATCTTATCGTAATAAAGACTACAACCACTTTACATTTAATATAATAAATTCCTGCAATTGGCAAATGAGAGAAAATGCTCAAGATCTGCGTTACAATTACCAAAACATTTAAGAACAATTATGTCCTCCCAGCTATTACATTAATGTTTCATCTTTCAAATTTCAAAATGTCTTCAAAATATGTGTTGTTGTGTATCCAAATGTCCTCCTCTTGTGATTTTTTGCGATGCTTTTGCATCAACTTTGTTTTACCCAACCACACTATCTCTTTCCACTACAAGTCAGAAGGTATATTGTAGTCCATCATTTCTTTAATTAGGATCTCCAGGTCAAATCAAGAGGCATACATCATGACTGGCAGTCCAATATTCACTAAAACTGGATTTTATGAGCAGAACAAAATGAATACAGATTATTAAAACATGCTTAATAAAGAATAACATAAATACAATAAAATTGGTTTTCTATTCAATAATGAAATAATATGAAAGTGTAAAATGCAGTGGAAAACAAGCTTGCTAGAATGGTGGCGGCTTATCTCTGAGAAGAGATGTGATGACTATGCTCATTTGCAAGAAGATGATTACAATGAGGCTCTGAATGAATTTTTAAAATGAACAGGAATTTCAAAACCCATAGACATCCAAAAACCTAACCCTAGGAGATGAAGCGCTAAAAGTCATGTGGGCCCCGTTTGGGTAAGTCAGTACATCAACTTCTCGTGGTCGTAACTTTTGCATACGATCTCTGTTTTAGGTGAATGATAGCCCGTTGGAAAGGTATCGTTGAGGAGATTAATTTTTGGGGTTCAATCATGCATTCAAATATAATTTATAATATAGATCCTGAAAAACCTTCATTTAGGCCCTTAAAATGGCCTCGGAAGTGAAAACTGCTAAAAATAGTAAATTGCCAAAATTGCCAGAAAACTATTTTGAGAGAGTTGGAAAAGGTGGGTGGACACCGATATAAACCTAAATCAATACTCCCTCCTTAGGAATCAATGTTCTCCATTGCATTGTGTTCCCCCATCAGATGAGGAAATTTCTGTTGAATTTGGCCTCGGGTGAGCCACTTGCCTTGGTGCAAGAGTTGCCCTGCTTTGACAACTCGATAAAGTTGGATCCTTTATTGTCGAGTGCCCTTAATATATGTGTCTACATTCTGATAACTAGATTCCTATTTCATGCAGTCACGGTTGATCTTTGTTGGTGTCAACTTCTTTGCTATCTATGAGGTGTCCAATAATGGTGGGAAATATGGCCAAAGGAGAGCCACGTTGGAGACTGGGTGAAGGTCAAGGAAAGGGGGAATGTTGAGCCCAAAAGAATTGTCACCCACAACCTTGGTGATGGTGTATGACCCATAAAGGAGTGAGAAAAGCTTCTGATGGGGCCTTGTAAGGCGTTCTTTCTACAAGTGCAACCAAAATTTTTCTCCCACCTGAAACTTATGTGGCACCCGATGTTGATCATGGCACTGCTTATACTTGGAATTGTAATTTTGTAGAATATATTGAACCTGTTGGAAGATGTGCTAGATCCAATCAATGAACTAGGTGGATTTTTCAGCTTCTGGTGGAGCAGGAGATGATTTGGTCGAGGTGGTCACCAGGGGTAGTGCAAAATCCATGGGCCCCAATGGTTGGAATCCCAACCCCACCTGAAAGGGGTTGTGGCTAGTTGAGTTATGCAGGGCTCGATTGTAGCTATGTTGGACATAGGGAATACTCTCATCCCATCTGCAGGGGTGTTTTTAATTGCACATGCACAGGATATGTACAATCATCCGATTGACGACCTTCGTTTGGCCATTTGTCAAGGGGTGGAAGGTAGTGGATTTAGTGAGCTTGTTATCCAGCAATAACTAGAGGTTCGACCAAAATGTGTTGAGGAACTACCTGTCATGGTCTGAAATAACGGTTTGTGGGATCCCAAAATGTACCCATACTCGTTCAAAGAAGAGATTGGCAGTGGCTTCTACTATGATGTTCTTGTAGGTGGCTAGAGTCACCATCTTGGAAAAGTGATCAACAACCACAAAACATGGTCATTTCCCCTCTTGGTGGATGAGAGGCCCGCCATGTAGTCCATTGATATGGATTCCCATGGCCTGTCAAGAGTAGGAAGAGGGGTGTACATGCCCTATTTCTTAGTGGTCGGTTTGGAAATAACACAGGCAGTGCAGGACCTGATATACTTGCTGACATCCTATAAAAGTTTCAGCCAATAGAAATGTTTCTGTAGCACTGCCACTGTCTTTTCAATGCCAAAGTGTCCTGCCACCTGATTGTAGTGAGCTTTCCAAATCAAATTCTCGTGCTTGCTTGATGGAATGCAAAGATGGCCTAGATGACACAACAACCCATCTTGAAGATGAAAATTAGTGACCACTAAGTTTGTGCCCAACATTTGGTAGGTGGTGGAGAAGTCAAGGTCTATCTTGTAGAGGTGGGGCCATTCATAGGTCTCATGGCCACAAGATTATAGCACCGTGGTGAGTGTCGCAACTGGAGGTAGGCTAAGGAAACCAACAACTCAGTTGGTACTTCTTGTTTTATACTTGATATTCAGGTGGAATTGATGTAAGTATGTGAAACACTTCTGATGGTGGTCATTCTGCAATTTTCCTTGGGTCTTCATGAACTATAGTGGCTTGTGATCAGTGCAGATGATTGTCTCCTTCCCAAGAATGTAATGTCTCCACTGGAGGTAGGCTTTCAAAATGGAGTACATTTCTTTTTTGTAAGTAGGGTACTTACAGACAACATCAAACATTTTATCACTATGATATTCTAGAGGGTGGCCATGTTGAGTTAGAACGACACCCACAATATAGTCTATAACATCTTTGTCGATCTCAAAGGGATGTTGCAGGTACGATAATGAAAGTACTAGGGATGAGCACACACGATTCCTCAATTCATCGAAGGCTTGTTGTTGGGACAAACCCCACACAAATTTTTCCTTACTGCCACCCCTAGTTACTTGGTTGAGGGCCCATGCGATATGAGAGAATCCCAACTCGAACCTGCGATAGAAATTGGTGAGGAAAAATAAGCTCTAAAGTTCAGTGAGTGTGGTTGGGGCTAGACAGTCATGGATGACCTGGATCTTGGCTGGATCCACATGCACACCATGTTGATCAATGATGTATCCTAAGTAATGGACCCTGTCCATGCTGAAGGAGCATTTTTCCAAGTTTGCATATAGTTTGTGCTCTCGTAGGGTGTGCAACACTTGTTGAATATGCTGCAAGTGTTCCGCCCAAGTCTTGTTGTAGATGAGGATGTCATCTAGATACACCACTAGAAAGGTATTGGTGAAAGGTCATAGGATATCGTCCATCATCCTCATAAAAGTTGTTGGATCATTTGTCAAACCAAAGGGCATGACCATCCATTCAAAAAGACCTTCCTTTGACTTGAAGGTAGTGTTCCATACATCTATCTGTTCTATTGGGACCTGGTGTTAGCCAAACTTTAGATAAATATTACTGAAGTATTTGGCCCCCATGAGTTGATCAAGGAGGTTGTTGATTCGGGGAATCGGGTACCAGTTTCAGACTGTGATTTTATTCAGGTCTCGGTAACCAATGCAGAGTCACCAGGTCCCATATTTCTTATACACCGGCATGATTTGGCTCCCACAAGGATATGAGTTGGGACGTATGTGCCCCTTGTGGAGAATTTCTTGGATCTGCCTCTTGATATAATTATTTTCTAATAGAGAGCAAAGGTAGACTAGCCCATTGGGTAGTGGTGCGCTTGGGGTCAAATCAATGGGATTCTTGACCTGACAGTGCAGAGGTACCTCGGTAGGAAGGGAGAAGATATCTCAGTATTCTTCCACAACCTTATCCACTTTCTTCTATTGTGTGGAGAGATCGGCCACAGAGGCCCTATATGTGGTCGTGATATTTCACTCACTCTGAGAGAGAATCATGAAGAAGAAAAAATTCCTGGTCTGAGAGATGACCTTCCTGCATTGCTTGGCAAAGATCAAGGAAATAACATTAGGAGGGATTTCCTCTAGTATCCTATACAATTTTATATTCAAAGTAATAATAAAACTACAAATCTTAGACTCATATACATCATGAAATTTCCATAAATAAGGTTGTCCCAAAAGAACATTACAAACTTTGAGAGGAGAAACATCACACAATACCTCGTCTTTGAAGGACTTGATGTTATACAACAATCGACACTATTCGCTGACGCAGATATCACTTCCTTGCCAGATCCATCCAATGGTGTAGGGTTGTGGGTGCAACATTGTTAGCAGGGCCAACTACTTGACAACCTCTACTGATATGAGGTTCTTCTATCTACCTCTATCAATGATGAATTGCAGTGGGGTTCCTTTTACCCACATGTGTGAATGGAAAAGGCACTCTCCTTCTTCTGGCTCATCTACTTCACCAGGATGGAGCTTGGTGGTAAAAACTGTGGCACTGGGTTCCACTTCAATGATTTGTCTTCTCCTTTCTGGTTCTGACTCAGATTTAGAACCCACATCTAATTTAGAGGATTTCACTTCGGCCACCAACGACTCCTTTGAGTGACAGTCAGTAG
>SNQJ01S0097038.1:0-31479 GCA_010110895.2 Picea sitchensis
TTGACTAAAATATTCGCCAAAAAATTATATATACATTTTATATTATTGATAAAATAGCCTTCAATTTTTCCTATGTATCATGGGGATTCACCCATTTATTATACATATAAATTTAGGGGGGGTTCTTAAAATCACCCCTGGATTCAATCCCCAGTATGGTCGCCAATTTTTTTATGAGGAAAATCACTTTATGGCATGGGGTAAACCACGAAAGATGGAATGGCTACATAAATCAACTCTAATCCCAAGTATGCTATATAAATTAAAATGCTAACAAGACAAGATAAAGAGCCTACCTTGTCCGGACATTCGATGAAGACCACCGTTGAGCACGTGACTCAAAGATATATACCTGCAACATGTCCTCAACAACCAAGATATGCAAGCATATGGTGATAATATATATTGTTAGCACATATAATAGCATAATCCATCAACAATCATAACAAATACGCCCATGGAATAACAATTCAAATATTTGCAAGATATTAATTGGATGAGAAAAGAGTATTTCTATTATAATATGATCAACAGAAGTATACAAGTGACAAGCGTTTGTTTCAGCACGTCTCGGAACCAAGAAACTAAGTCCCTTCCAGTTGGGCCTCTACCACTTCAATCCTCCACCAAAGGCAAGCTCATATAATAGAGACAATTAGGTTCTCCATCAAAGAGGGAAGAGCTTAGGGGTTGAACAATGTGTCCAAACTTTAAAGGAAAAAGGGATGCAGACTCAATATAAAGTGAGTAATTTCTCCAGAGTAACTTTGCTCTCAAAAGTTGAATTCTCCCCTCCTCCACGGTTTGGATATGGACCAATTTATATCCTTCCAATGGAACTAAAGGGTCGATTCGGAATGTTTCCAGTATATGGAAGGTCAAGTATCATGGATCTCATGATGTGACATGGAAGCCCGACACAATTTTTAATTTTGGGCACAAAACCTGATGTACGCGGGATGTAGTGGTGAAACCTGCATATATGCATGTTGTATAACTATTAGGGAACGAATATGTGGAAACATATTATTTTTTTTCTCTGGGAAGTGCAAAAGGGACTTCAAGTCTGCATAGGGAAATGGAAAATTCCTTCTAAGCAAGTTGCATGGGGTGAGGAAAATCTTTTTATAACACACTTTAATCTTCCCTTGCTCATGCCTTCCACCTTCATTTCATGTGAATGTTTCAAAGTTCTTCCTTGGAATATGCCTATGTTTAGATCTTCTGAATTAGCTCTCAAAGACAAACTCATTTCACCATGATTTTTTGTTTATATAGTCTTCCAACAAGTATATGAAACTGAAACATTGTGTCTCTTTGTATGAACCAATGTACTTCTTCATTTAATTTAACAATAATGATTACATATCTGTTGTCACTAAAAAAATGTATTTAATTCAAAATAATTCAAATCCCTTTTAAGTTGTTCAACATTTATCCCTTCACGTGCCAAAATCCTTTTAGCAACAATGGAATGGATGGGTGTTAATTTTTTTTTACTACTGCTGTAACTATTCTTGAATAAACCCTGACCGTGACGATTTAACTCGATTCGAATTTGATTTTTATGTCGATTGCATTTCCTGTACTAACATGGTGGATAGGTGTTAATCTTGTGGCCCCTTTTAACATAGGACCAAACAATGTGACTAAAATCTTAGAAAAAACAAGGCATAAGGCCTTTTATAAACTCTAACCCAAAGGCACTTATTTAATTCACCAAGTAACAACTCCCTAGGAGCCAATCAAATCGATGGTTTGGACTTGATTAAGTGTTGAGTGGACAGTCCAATCTTATCTAAACGCCAATCAAATCAATGGTTTAGATTTAATCAACCGTTGAGTGGACGGTCCACATGAATTTTGCATTTGAAAAATGGACTCAAGTTATTCCCAAGCCCAAACGCGATAACACTTAACATTGACACGTGGATAGTTAAATCTAGCATAATATTACTTTTCATCTACCCTTGGTAATTAACATTCATGTTATTTCAAACATGAAAATGATTTGGTTTGTTTGATCGTGCTCCCATTTTGATCATCGTCGCCCATTTCGACCATCACTATAGACTCTACCAAATGATTTCATTTGTAGGCAACATTTTCTAAGTGTCACCCTCAACTTTGCTAGGGTAGTCTCGACATTGTTGGAATCATAGGTTGAGATAGAAAATTTGAGTTTTCTATAATTTTTATGTTCTTATGTTGACAATTGTATTTTCAATGAAAACATAGAATTAATGGAGTAGACACTAAAAACAATGATCTGGTGATTGTAACATACAATAGCACTAACACAATGATCTAAGGAAACAATTTGTGCCAATATTGTATTCATTGTTTCAGTAGATGGTAAAGACAGGCATAAAACTAGACAAGGTTTCATTGTAAAGTTTTTCATGATATCTTCAAGGATAAACAACATACTTTTGTTGGGACATTTCTCATTTCTAGTGACTCTTTTAATAAACCCTATCTTATTAAATCCTCTATATGTGACTTGTATGGATCCATATTGGATTATCCATTTATAATGATGATAATATTGACCCTCTTTGACATCAATGCAAACTCCATAACACCATATCCAACATTGACCTTATTGACCCTCTTTGACATCAATGAAAACACCATAACACCATGTCCAACATTCTCCCCCTTTGGCATTGATGGCAACAAAGTAAAAACCCCTTTTTAATATTAACTAGCTTTTACTATTTATTCTCCCCCTTTGATAGCAATGGCAGAAGGGATATGTGTTTGCTCCCCCTAAGGTTATACTCCCCTTGTCCATGTACTATTTTTCTGATTAAGCTTGTCTAATTTAATTAGATATGGAGATTACCCCCAATTTTTGTCTAAGGTTTTCAAAAGTACTTCTAGGTAGAGGTTTTGTGAATATATTTGCAATTTGTTCTTTAGTATCCACATATTCCACTTTAACCATTTTTAAAGAAAAATGTTCCCTTAAAAAATGAAATTTAATTGGGATATGCTTGGATTTTGAGTGCATGACAAGATTTTTAGAAAGGTTTATAGCACTTGTATTGTCACAGTTAAGAATAATTGGATGATAATACTTTACTTGTAATACTTATAGAGTTTGTTTCATCCAAATTACTTGAGTGCAGTAGGATGCAACCGCAATATATTAATCTTTTGTTGTATATAGTGATATGGAGAGTTGCTTTTTACTTAGCCATGACATAACACATTTTCCTAGGAAGAATGTTCCTCCACTAGTGTTATTTCTGTCATCAATACTTCATGCCCAATCTACATCAGTATATGCAATTAATGTGAAGTATTCTTCTTTTGGATACCATAATAAAAAATCCATGGTGCCTTTGAGATATCTGAAAATTCTGTTAACTGTCTTCATATGAGTTTCTTTAGGTGCAGATTGAAATCTGGTCACTAATCCTACAACTTGCATGATATCTGGTCTTGTTGTTGTTGCATATAATAGGCTACCAATCACTGATCTATACACAGTTTGGTATACTTCTAGTGATTCATCAGATTTGCTTAGTTTGCATCCTGTAATCATAGGAGTGCTCATAGGTTTTCAATCTTCCATTTGAAATTTCCTCAAAATTTCTTTAATGTATTTGGTCTAAGATATGAATATGTCTTTGTTTGATTGTGATACTTATAATCCTAAGAAGAATGGCAGTTCACCAATCATCGACATTTCGAATCTTTTTTTCATTTTTGTAGAAAAATGATTTCATAGAGGGTTTAAATTACATTTCAAGATGATATCATCCACATATACTACAACAATAATCATATTCTGATTTTCAATTTTAGTGTAAAGATTATTGTCAGTATCTCCTCTTTTGTATCCTTGTTGCTGTAGATGATTATCAAG
The DNA here is from genome assembly GCA_010110895.2 of Picea sitchensis. NCBI lineage: Eukaryota > Viridiplantae > Streptophyta > Pinopsida > Pinales > Pinaceae > Picea > Picea sitchensis. Next base: position 3,878 of record SNQJ01S0097038.1, read on the forward strand.
TCTTGAAAACCTTTCTCTAGGAGATTGTTTGAGACCATACAATGCTTTATTTAATTTACAAACATAGTCTTTATTCTCTGATAACATAAATCCTTCAAGTTGTTCTATACAAACTTCTTCCTCTACATTTCCATTTAAGAATGTTTATTTGACATCCATTTGATATATTTTAAAAAATTTAAAGCATGCAAATGCCAAGAACATTCTGATAGATTCTAATCTAGCTAGTAGAGAAAATGTTTCCTCAAATTCAATCCCTTCTACTTGAGCATATCCTTTGCAGACCAATCTTTCTTTATTCCTTATAACTTTACCATTTTCATTAACTTTATTTTTTTAAATCTATTTGGTCCCTACCACATTTTTGTCTTTCGTTCTTGGTACAAGATCCTAGGTATGATTTTTCTCTATTTGATCAAGCTCTTCATTCATGGATTTCATCCAGTCTTCATTTTTGTTGGCCTCTACAAATGTTTTGGGTTCTATTAGGGAGAACATTGCTTGTTCTAATTCTTATGTTAGCTTTCTTCTTGTTTCAACCCCAACACTTTCATTGCCTATGATTTGACTTTCAAGATGATTTTTTTGTACTCTTCTTGATGGTGCTTTTGAATATTGTCTTGGTGATTCTTGATGGTGCTTTTGAATATTGTCTTGGTGATTCATTCTCTTATGTTTCTTCAATTTCTTCTTCATCATCATCGTTTATTTTCCTTTCATGAAATAGTTAATTATCTTGAGATTTGATTCTTCTTGATTTTAGATCATCCACTTTTACATTTTCACTTTCCACAATTTTGTGCAGCCTTAGGTTATAGCATCTATAATCTTTTTTGTTGGATGAGTAACCAAGAAATATTCCTTCATCTGATCTAGAATCAAATTTTCCCAGGTTATCATCATCTCTCTTAATATAGCATTTTCTCCCAAAGACTTTGAAGTGTGTGACTGATGTTGGTCTACCAAACCACAACTCATATGGTGTCTTTTCATGGTTAACTCTAAGTTGCGCTATGTTAAAGTTGTACACTACTGTATACATTGCTTCTCTCCAATATATATCTGGGAGTTTGGATTCATTTAACATAGTTCCGGCTGCTTCTTGAATAGTTCTATTTTTCCTCTCAACAACTCTATTTTGTTGGGGAGTTCTCGGAGCTGAAAAGTGTCGTTTAATTCCATGAGTTTCACAAAACTCATTGAACTCATTTGAGGTAAATTCCCCTCCATTTTCTGATTCTAAGCACTTTATTTTTAGATCAGACTCTTTTTCAACATTTTCTTTGAATACTTTAAATTTTTTGAATGTTTCTGATTTGTCTTGGAGAAAGGATACTCAGGTCATTATTGTATATATATCAATGAATAAAATGAAGTAATGTTAACCTTGTATGGTTTTAGTTCTTGTTGGTCTACAAAGGTCAGTATGAACAAGTTCTAATGGTTTTGATGTAGAGTATTCTTTTGTCTTGAATCTTACTTTTGTTTTCTTTTCATGTTGATAGTGCTTACAAACAGAGTTTGAAGGTTTTATAATATTTGGAATATCTTTCACAACTTTTTTTACTAACTTTTATCAAGTTATCAAATATTTTGTGTCCCATTCTTTTTTTCCATAGCCAACTTTCATCTATTTGTCCCATGCATAATTTTTCTTCTTCTTCTGTGTTTAAGATGTATGCATCGCTTGGTGTCCTTGGTGCAACAACCACTGATTTTTCTGAGCCTTGTTTTCTAATCTCACATTTTTTAGAGTCAAATATGAGTATGTGTCCTTGATCACATGTTTTGCTTACACTGAGGAGATCAAGCTTCAAATTTTCAACTAATAGTACATTTTTTGCTTTAGATTTGTTATTTCTTAGACTGACTGTACCCTTTCCAAGTATCTTGGCAGAGACATCATCTTCAAAAGTAACCCTTCCTTTTTATTTCCTTTTCAGGCTAAGGAATTTGTCTTGATCTCCTATCATATGCTTTGAATATCCACTGTCAACATACCATTGGCTTCTTTTATTTTTGGCATATAAGGCTACCTTACACTTTGTTTCCTTTTATTCCATTTGTTTTTCCTTCCATGTTCTCTTATAATTTTTTCTTGAATGTTGGAAATATTTGTCTTCATGGAATATTTTGGCAGTCTACAATCACTAGATTTATGACCATAATTGTTGCATTTGTAGCATTCAATATTGTAATCTTGTAATGGAGAAAAAGAGTTATAGTTTATATTTCTTTGATTACTATTATTCTTGTTGTTCTTATAGCCATGTCCTTGAGTACTTCTATTATTATTTTTTCCATAAGCTCTACAATGTAATGCTTTATGCCCAAAATTATTGCAAGAAAAACAATATCCAAGAAAGATATGTTGATACCTTTTTGGGGAAGTTCTTCTTGTAATTGTATTCCTTATGTATTCATTTTATTTTGAAGGGAGAGTAGATTTCTATTGATCAGAATCAATCTTTATTTTTCTCTCTACCGTTCTGAAAGAGCTATGAAGGGCAGTGGCATAACCTTTTGGATTTTTATCAGTTTCTTGTGATGTAGAGGTTGATCCTTTACTAGATTTATTTTGATCATAAAATAGTCCTATCTTATTGATATATGGTCTTTGATGGTTAAGAATATCATCCAGAATTTTTGAATTGTTTTCAAATCTTGATTGGTTATTTCCTTTCTCAAGTTATTTTTTCAGACGAACAATTTCAGCCTCTAGCTTTTCACAGTCTCGTTGTTTTTCATCGAGTTGTTTACTTATGACCTCTTCAATTCTCTTAGCTTATTGGAGTTGAATCTTCAAATCATTAATGATTTTTTATGATTCCTTGATGACTTTTGAAACTTCTTTTTCTCTTGATTTTTGTTCTTCTTTATATTATAATAGTTGTAGTCTTAATGATTTGTTCTTCCTTATATATTTTCTTAGTTCTTCGAGAGCACTAATAAGTTCTTATTCAAGGTATACTTCTCATTAAACTTCATAGTTTCCTTCATTTCCAGTATTATCCTCAGTAGTACCAGTTTGAGTTTCTATGCCCATAAATAGAAGCTTTGTCTCATCATCTTCACTCATGTCAGAAGAACTATTGTCTTATTTAGAGTAATTTTTTTTCTTATTTCCAGTTTTTCTCGTTTTAAGTTCTTTATGGATATAAGTTTATTCATCATCACTATCCTCATTCTTTGGATAGGGGCATTGGGAGGGAAAATGCCCAATTTTTCCACAATTGAAACATTTGAGAGGTAACTTCCCTTTGTATTTTCCAAACCTTTTCTTGAGTTTCCTTATAAATTTATCCTCTTCTTCATCTGATATGTCTGAGTGATTTTCATTTGGAAAATGATCATGGTTCTTTGTTGCATTTGATGCTTTAAAGGATGTTTCCCTTTTTTATGTCCTTTCTTTCCCTATTCTCATTTCATAGGCTATAAAAATCCCATGAAGTTCATATATTGTAAGTTTGTCAAGGTCTTCTCGATCTCCCGAGGTAGATACCTTGGCATCGTATCTCGTTGGTAATGATATCAACACATTTTGAACAATGATTTTGTCTTCTAAATATTATCCCAGAGCTATGATTGAATTGAAAATTTCATCCACTCTTTGAAGATACTCTACAATGTTTTCTTCCTCTTTCATATTCAAACTCTCAAACTGCCCTCTGTATGTTTGAAGTTTTTCTTACTTAACTTTTTCATCTCCTTCATAGATGATTTTAAGTTTGTCCCAAATTTATTTTGTTGATTTACAATGCATCACTTTTACAAATATAGAGTTTGCTAATCCACCCAGAATTGCATTAACATCCCTTGAATTATCATTGCAGAGTTTCTTTGTGATAGCATCTGAAGGTGCAGTAGTTGGTGTAGTGTGACCATTTACCACAGATAGACAAACATAAAAATCAAGATCCATCAGATAAATTTCCATCCTTATACTCTAAAATGCATAATCATTTCCTTTGAACAATGGTGCTATGTTAGAGGACATTCCTTCTTGTTGATCCATTTTGATTTCTCAGAATCTATCTTCCAGTGATTATACTGTGGTGAAGGAACCTTGCTCTGATACCAATTATTGAACTTTTTTTCAATGCTGAGAAGGGGAGGTGAATCAATATTGCTTCTTTTTCACAATTTTCATCAATTCTTTAATTATTAAAATTATTAACCATAACAATTGATCAACAAGAATGTACAATATACAGAATTTAAATGTAACAATAATAAAAATTGTATTTAATTTATGAGCTACAACTTGTAGGAGACATCAATCTCCCTTATTTTGAGCACCAACTCAAGGATACACCAATCCCCTTTTTTCAATCACCAACTTGAGGAAGTTGCAACTCCATATAGATCAGGTTCCAACCTATAGAGGACTCAAATCCTTTTTTTTCAAGCATTAACTAGAGGAAGTTGCAACTCCATGTTCTTCATGCTCCAACCTGTAGAGGACTTCAATCCTCCCTTGCTCATCCCTTCCACCCTCACTTCATGTGAATGTTTAAAAGTTATTCCTTGGACTCTACCTCTATTTAGATCTTCTGAATTAGCTCTCAGAGACACCCCTTTCAACATGCTTTTGTATTTATAAAGTCTTCCAACATGTATATGAAACTGAAACATTGTGTGTCTTTGTATGAACCAATGTACCTCTTCATTTAATTTAACAATAATGCTGAAATTTTTGTTGTCATTAAAAGTTTGGATTTAATTCAAAAGACTTCAAATCCATTGTAAGTTTTTCACCATTTATCCCTTCACATTCCAAAATCCTTGTAGCGGCAATGGAATGGTTGGGTGCTAAATTTTGTTTACTATTGTTGTAATTGTTCTTGAATAAACCCTGGCCCTGAGGAGTTAACTAGATTTGAATTTGATATTTATCTCGAGTGCATTTCCTATGCTGACATGGTGGATAGGTACTAATATCGTGGCCCCTTTTCCATAGGACCAAATGTTGTGACTAACATCTTAGAGAAAACAATGCGCGAGGGATTTTCTAAACACTAGATCGAAGGCACTTCTTTGATTCACCAAGTGACCACACCCTAGGATCCAATCAAATCGACGATTCCATCTTGATCAAGTGTTGAGTGGATGGTCCAGGATTATCTAGGTGCCAATTAAATCGACAGTTCAGATTTAATCAACCATTGAGTGGACGATCCACATGAATTTTTCATTTGAAAAATGGACTCAAATTATTCCCAAGCCAAAACATGATAACATTTAACGTTGACACGTGGATAGTTAAATCTAGCATAATATTACTTCGTGTATGCCCTTGGTAATTAATGTTCATGCTATTTCAAACAAGAAAATGATTAGGGTCATCCAATCGTGCTCCCATTTTGATCATCATCATCCATTTTGACCATCATTATAAACTCTACCAAATGATTTCGTTTGTATACAGTATTTGTTAAGTGTCACCCTCAACTCTGCTAAGGTAGTCTCGACATTGTTGGAATCATAGGTTGAGATAGAAAATTTGATTTTCTGTAATTTTTATGTTCCAGTGTCGGAGATTGGATTTTCAATGAAGACACGTACTTAATGGAGTATAAACTAAAAACAAATTGAGACATGGCATGGAGGGAAGATGTTAATCCTTTCACAGATCAAATTTTACTGGTGGTTGTTGTTAAAATAGCACTAACACAATAATCTGAGGAAAACATTTGTGCCAATGTTGTATTCATTGTTTCAGTAGATGGTAAAGACATAAGCATAAAACTAGACAGAGTTCCATTGTAATTTTTTCATGATATCTTCAATGATGAACAACATACTTTTGTTGGGACATTTCTCATTTCCAATTCCTCTTTTAATAAACCATGCCTTATTAACTCCTCTATATGTGGCTTGTATGGATCCATATTGGATTATCCATTTATAATGATGATCATATTGACCATCTTTGACATCAATGCCAACTCCATAACACCATATCCAACATTGACCATATTGACCCTCTTTGACATCAATGCCAACACCATAACACCATGTCCAACATGAGGTACATGTTTTTTTGGTACATGGTTGAGACACACGGGTTGATGATGGTATATTAGTAACAATGACAGAGACAGTGGCAGTTACAGGTTGATGTGATAGTGACAGGTTGATATGATAGTGACAGTGACAGTGACAGGTTGATTGATGTATCAGTGACAGTGGTAGTGACAATATCAGTGGTAGTGATAGGTTGGGTCTACACTTATATTTCAAGGCGGTAGGACGAGGCAAGGAAAGGGGGTTGTAGCCTCTTTCCGGTTGGTGCCACAGAATTCAGGGAGTCATAGCTTCCTTTTGTTAATTAAGGTTGGTTGTCATTGATATCAACCCTTGAAGAAAGACCCGTAGCACAAAGGGTTGGGTAATGGACCCAATAGTGTTTGATGTAAATATGACTCATTATTGTTTTTTCATGGTTGATAAGAAGTAAATATGGATGAAATCCAAAGTGGTCCCCTTATGGTGAAAGCCCTCACGGGAAGACACTTTGTGGAGTAAGAGAACCAATGCTTATTTGTGGAATAATGAGATGAAGGAAAGTGAATTTGTCAGGGAAAATATCTTAGATGGATAGTGCTTGTCATGNCTACATTGATATAACATTTGAAGAAAAAGGATTATAATTACGTTATTACTGATTCACCCCCCCTCTCAGTAATCCAACACCTTTAGGTTGGATCCTGTAAATCAGGGGGTCGTAGCCTCCTTCTGATTTGAGCCGAAGAACACAGGGAATTGAAGCTTCCTTTAGGTTAGAGCTTGTAAATCAGGGGGTTGTACCCTCCTTCTAGTTGTAGCTGGAGAATTCAGGGAGTTGTAGCTTCCTTCAAGTTGGAGCCTCCTTCCAGTTGGTGCTGGAGAATTTGGAAGTTGGTGCTTCCTATTAATTTATTCTTGATATATATAAGAAAACATTCCATGATTTTCTCCCATTTGGGTTTCCACGTAAATTCTGATGTATTGTGTATATGTGGTTGTTTATTATGCACTAATGAATGATACTATTTATGATGCAATGATATGCTGAATGCATAAGTGATAAACTATTGAATATTGTTGATAAAGTTGAAGTTTATATATATATTGAGATTGAAAGTGGTAAAAAGTGCTCATACTGATTCACACTCACCCCCCCCCCTCCTCAGTATTCCAACATTTCTTTCGTAACTGTTAGCGAAAGCAAGGTTCTCATCTAGCCATAGAAGATTAGGATTGGAGTCATTACTTAAAATAATAACTTGATTAGTTGTAGTTCTAACATTAAATTCTCCTAACAGAAGGATATCACCTTCATTTTTCATATTGTAGATATCTTGCTCTAAGCTTTTTGTAGAGAGAGTTCTTATCTAGATTTTTTTTTGTATAAGATTTATGAGTTAATAGGTGTGAAATAACATATTTCTATATAAATATTCTTAATGCTAATATCTTATATCTCCATCTATATGTAGTGATTAAGAGGATCTTTCTTATGAGATTAAATATGTGTAAAAGTAAAATTATTTTAATTATTAATTTTAATTATATTTTTTTAATTTTATAAAAAAATTAAAATTCTATTTTAAAATATTTGAATGAAAAATTATTTAATTAATAACTGATAATTTTGAAAAAATTGATTTGATTTCAACTTATAATTTATGAATTTTATATTAATAATATATATTAAATAAATTATTAATTATTTAAATTAATATTTATTTAAATCGTTTTTATTTATCAATATCATATTATATCATGTAAAAACAAATAAAAGTGATATTCCTATATTTGTAGTGAAGAAAGTCGCTAAACATTATGAAGAACTTAAATTAATTATTAAGAATACAAAATCGAATCGACTGATATGATTCATTGAATGAAGAACCTATGAATATGAATCCCACCATCATGACATCATTTTAGTATTCCATTTGTCCCTCCTTGACTATAACTTTACGGTACATTCGATTAAAAAACTCATTATCATCAAATCAACCTTTTGTCAATTTCACTAACACAATATCATACCTTTAATGCTTTAATTGAAGATATTATATGGAATGTTTCATGATGATGTTTAAGGAGATATATGGAGTTTTAACTTAAAAATATATATTTGCTTAACATATATTTGTTAGTTAAGCGAAGGAAAAATTGTGTACATTAATAAGAAGAAACTAAGAAACATAAGAAGAAACATGTTAGGAAGTTACTTTATGAAGAAACACTACATTATTAAGTAAATATTTATTTTTTGACAATTTAGGTTGATTCAAAATTGAGCAAAAAAATTTAGGGTATTGTTCCACATTACACGCATTTTGGATCATAGTAGAATTTTGCTCATGCAAAAAATTGTGTTGGATTCTTATCAAATTTGTGGTAAAAAATTATAGGCCACGTTAATGCATCATAAATGGAAGACACATAAAATATGCCAAGTCAATGTGTCAACATGTTCTAGTATCACCCTATATCGTACATTGAGGCACCCACTAATGCATTGTTACATGCATTAAAATGCACTACACTGAAACATTTCATGCAATGTGTTAACATTTATAAAACACATCAGTGCATCTATTCCAAACACATGCATCACCATCACAAGGAACTATTCCAAGGGGGTGTTGGAAAATCCAAAAATAAAATGAAATGCACTGTGGATGAAGTTCTTCATTGAAATCCAACAATTCGGAAGCAAGGGTAGGAGGGATATTGTGGAGGGGAAAAGAACACTGGGGCTTGAACGTGGTGGGAGAATTGTGGATTGTAAAAATGAAAAAATAGTTTGGTAACTTATTTTTTAATTAACCCTACCATAGTGTGCTTTGTATCCCATTGCATCCGTGAGGTTATAGGTTTTGGGTGCATCATAATTTTTTTTAAATAGCCCGTTTTACAAAAATAGAGCACAATTTTGATTTTTTTTTATATAACCCCTACCACAATGCACCTTGTATCAAGATGCATCAAGTTGTATGTATATAGGAGCACTAGAGTGATTATAGGTTTAGTGTGCATGTAGAGAAAAAAATTTAAAAATGTTTGTTTTACAAAAATTCAAGTGTGGTTTGGTCAGATTTTTATTTAACCTATATCAATGCATCTTGAATGCCATCATACATGTGCATATGTATATGTGTGCATCATGGAAGTTATAGATTTATTGTGCACCACAGAGCAATTTTTTTTAAATGCTTTGTTTTACAAAATTCAAGTGTGATTTGGTAATTTTTTTATTAAACCTTTTCGTGGTTCATCTTGTATCTAGTTGCATTGATGCATTTTTATATAAATTCTCAAGGTTGGTTATAAGTCTAGGGCAGTAACGATGTCTTGAGACATCCACTAATGCATTGTTACACATATTAAAATGAACTGCACCGAAACATTCCGTGCAATGTGTCAATGTTTATAGAGCACACTAATGTGTTTATTCCAAACACATGCACCACTATCACAAGGCACATGTGACTTGCACTAAGTGATGCACTACATGGATATAATGCCTTGAAAATGGTGTCCATATCATCCTTTAGTGCATTGACTACCATAACAAATATGTTCACTAACCATTTTCAAATACTTGATGTGATTAATATGTTAATGAGAACCACTAGTAGAACAACCTATAAATGAACTACACGAAAGTGTGCATAGAAATAATTGTCCACATCAAAGACATTTTTACCAATTGAAATGGAAAATATTAAATCGTGAAAATGTAAATTAAGTTGTAACAAAGAAATTGCCTAGTCTCGTCTCTACCATGAAGGCATGGTTGTCACGAAAAATCACAAACATAATCTGAGGGAGTGTTGAAAATAAAAAAATTAAATGAAATTCACTATGGATGAAGATTGTCATTGAAATCAAACATTTTGGAAGTAGAGACATTAGAGCACTTTTAGAGGGGAAAAAAGCATCGGTGCTTGAAGGTGTTGGAAGCACCGTGGATGATAAAAATGAGGAATCGGTTTGGTGCTTTTTAAAAAACATTAACCCTACCACAACGTGCCTCGTTTCTTATCACACCAACATGGTTATATGTTTAGATGTATCATCGAGTAATTTTTTAAAATTAGCATATTTTACAAAAATAGAACACAGTCTGGTATTTTTTTATATAACCCTACCACAATACAACTTCTATCAAAACACATTAGGGCATATGTATATATGATCACTAGGATGGTTAGAGGTCTAATGTGCACCGCAAAGCAATTTTAAAAAAATATACTTTTTTTTGCAAAATTCAAGCATGGTTTGGTACAATGGCGACAATGGAAAGGTCATGGTCGAAAAATAAAAAATTGAATTAATGTAAAATTGTTTGTATGATTTGGTTTCTTAGTACTAATACATGATTGTATAAGTCATGTCCCTTTTCCTTTCAATTGTTTCAAAGTTTAACATAGTCATTTCCATATGACAAGTCGATTAATACTTAAAACAAACTCACTAATGTTAAAAGTTGGCATCACTTAGCTTGAGAGTTTTAACATCAATTGAAATTTGCAAATCTTTAACTTTGAACTAAAGATTAAAAAAAAAATGTAACTCAATATTTATGTTGCTATGAGGCCAAATAACAGGTCAAAGTCTTTGATTAGTTCACATAAAGTGATTTAAAATGAAAATGAAAAAGAAAAAAAATAGTACATTGAAAATGAAAAAAATTAGTACATTGTGAAATTGAAAATAAAATAATTTCACATATCATTAATTTATTTTTCTCAAATTAATATTAATGAAAAAGATAGTAAACTAATTACTATAATACCCTACTTTTAACACAGAGTAATAATAATTACTTCCTAATTAAATCCATCCATTCAAACTTGGATCATGTTCCAGAAGCTTTCACGCATTTTGTACCACACACATTTCAATTTCAAAGAATAATTCTCAATTAACAAATAGGCAAATAATACTTCCACTTCATTTTGGTTTTAGATGTTGATCATCAAACCACCATATTCCATTTGACCCTAGTAAATTTATGCATACATCACCTCCTTCCCTTTGTCCATCATAACTTATGTATGGATTCAATATTTTCATCATAACTATAGTCGACTAACATTGTAAAAGTACACGGGTAGGTCAAACAATAATAATAATATCATAGTGAAACTTTTGAGACACCTTGGGCGATGGAGGGATGCTATTGGTCGTATGCACTTTTTCCTGTCAGGTATGGATAAGTAAGAGCAAGAAAGTAAATAAGGTTGGATTTCCTTTCTAGTGGGATAAGTTTGGATTTCCTTTTCAGTTGGATTCGAATCTTGGTGTACAATTAAAGGTTTGATATTGAACTCCACTATAAAACATTTTATTGAATAAGTTGATTTGTTTAATAAAAAAAATTATAGTTTAAAGAAAATTTTCATATAAATTGAATTTTATGAAAAAATATTAAATTCAACCTCTTTAAATCCACTTTTTCATTAAAAAAAAATTAAAAAAAAAATGCTTCACCAACATGAAAGAGCTTGTTAATTGATTTTTTATTTTAATATAAGTAGCCAAACAACATTTCACCTAAAATGACTTGTGTTCTAAATTCTAATATATAAATTCCAAGCTAACATCAACATCATGCATCAACATGATAAGCATGGAGCAACAATCACATCTACCTATAATTACACTTATAACCAAATAAAGACTGGTTACAATCAATTAATTTATATTCTACTCATATCGATGTTGTTGGAAATGCCCCCTTTGCTAGAATACCAATACCACAAATGCATGGAAACATCGAAATGGGTATAAAATGTCGTTGAATGTATCGTACAACATTTCCAAAACTGGAAGCGTCGTATGGTATGGCTATTGGCATTTCCAAGGTGTTTTAGTTATTTTTAGTGACATTTCAGACATTTTTTTGAAAGTTTCCAAGTTGAGCTAAAGGTCGGAGAAGGGCATGGGATCCATAGGAAAATGTTGCCTTGTCCATGCTAACGATTCTTTAAGACAAAACAAATATAGGGGATTGAGGTTTGAGGAGTTTGTGACCTTAGTAATTAATCGTAATTAAGTAAATTTTGACATTCTCATTTATCTTACCCTTTCTATCCTTTTACTTAAATTTTTAGCAATTATCATTAATTGTTTCAAGAAGTTTTAGAGTGGTTCCAACATCAATGAACTTCATATGGAGAAAATAGAATTTCATACCCCATTCAAAGTTTAACAGACTTAATAGTTTTCAGGATTTTGGAATTAAAAGGATTGTAGCATTTCCACTAGATTTTATCATGTATGAGGGTATGAGATTGGATTTAATCAAGTCCACTAACTATGGGGTTTTGCATCATGTAATCATCTACGAAGTTAATATAGACATAGATCTCCTTCTAAAATGTCATGTATGTGCATCATTCTTATTAGTCCTTGCCGTGGGCATAGAGGGACTATAGCGATCGATAATTCATTGATTACATATTAGTTTGTCCTTTGACCAGAAATATTTGCATAATACCTATTGTTGGAGCTAGGGAATTAAAAACATATATTTTTATATAATAAAAAGTACCATATATGTATTGATCTAATTGGATAAGAGATTGGAGATCTTATTGTCAGCTTCGCTATTCCCAATGTTTTATATGGCAACATATCCAAACTTTTTCTCGTATACAGTCTTTTTGATTCATATATTTTTCCTATATATTGCTTGAAGGTGGATTAATGCTAGCATTAGTTCGAATGTTTGTATTAGCATTTTCTGCTAGCTGAATATATCCCTAAGTTTTAATATGTAGTAAGCATATTGAAATGTTTTGATATCCAAGCTTTATAGTGATTGAGAATTCCAAAGTTTATAACGTCCTTGCCGGATGTATTTGTATTGAAATATATTGACACTTTTTTTGAGATGCCTCAATAGGCCTGACAGCTTAAATGTTTACATGACGCGACGTCCTCCAACAGGCTTGATAGCTTAAATGTTTACATGACGCGGCGTCCTCCAACAAGCCTGACAGCTTAAATGTTTGCATATCGCGAGGTCCTTAGAGAGCCTGACAGTCTTAAATGTTTATCTAAATACGCTTTTCGGAGTACATTTTTTCTTGAAATTTTCCATACAGTTACAATGAATTTGCACAGTATTGTTGTGCACTGCCAGTTGAATAGCCATTGTATGTTTCATCCTTCTTCTACCTTTGCAATGCAATTTTGTCATCATTGAAGATACATACATTGTTTACTGGTTCAGTGACTGCTTCTTCTTCGTTGGTTTGTCAATTGTTGCTTGTTGTTGTTTCTCTTCTATGTTTCATCGTTTTGAAGTAAGTTTCGATGCCATAGTTTCATTTTCTATTCCTTGTTTGTTGTTCAGTGTTTGCAGTTTGCAAGTAAGAATGTTTTCATATTTGTAGTGGCACGGTCCTCGTATGTTTTTGGTTCCTTCTGTGCTTGGGCTGCAGTTTCGTAATCGTTGGAGATACATATGTTGTTTTCTAGCTCGGTGGTTCTTGTTGGTTCATTGGTTCGTGGGTTGTTGGTTCTATTTGTTTGGCTCAGGTTTATGCTTTGGGGCCCTGGGGTTGCAGTTCGAAATGTTCGTGCTTTCTCACTGGTTTGGTGCTTGTTGTTTTGTTTTGTTTGATTCGGCCTTGCAAGGTTGGGGTCTAGCACCGGTGGTTGGAGCTTTTTGTTTTTCTTTTTTTTTGGATTATTATTGTTTTTTGGGGTGCTTTACGGTGTTCATCCCTTGCACCCACGAGTCAACATGCAGTTCTATTATTTTCCCTATCTACTAAGGTCGATATTTGTTCTTTTGTGAGATTTTGTTGGTGCTTTGGTGTTGGCATGAAAGAAAATAGTTGTATGCAAAATTGTTCAAGGATTACATGTGAAATTTCAATATCTGTTGTTTTATTGTTAGAATAAAGCATGCAAAATTGTTCAAGGACTACATGCGAAATTTCAATATCCGTTGTTTTATTGTTAGAATAAAGCATATGCAGGCTACATTTATAAACCATGTATGGTCATATGTGCCCATATGACATTACATGTTCTTTCTCCTCTACACAGACTAGTGTGCGCATGATACAATTTGTGTTGTGTTTGAGATATGATATGTACAACAAAGATTCTGCAAAATTATATTTGGATGTCTGGAAGCATGTCTTGGTAGTTTTCCACAGAAAACCAAAAACTTGTATCATGGGCACAACAATCTGTGTAGAGGATAAAGAACATGTATTTCCATCAGTGGAAGCATATATTGATAATTTATCACAGAAAACCAGAAATCGTTTAGCTACGACCATGCAATTTCGTGATATTTTGTGACTTGTAATATATTTTGGGCAGGGAAAAAAAATTACATGTTTACAACTATGGATGGAGAAGCACAAAGGTTAATGTTTATGCCTATCTTCTAGACTGTTTGTTGAGTTTGTTTTGTTGTATTTACATATTTCTTGTTCTCCGGTGCATACCAGCTTCCATTCATGTTCATTGTATTTTGTGCGTTCCCACATTCAAACAAACAGAATAGATGGAGAAAATGAGAGAGTCTTGACTGCATCGGTTGAAGAGGATATAGAAAGTTGCATGATTGTACTATTATTTCATATTGCATTGTTTTGTATTTCATTTATGGTTTGTATATATGTTCACCTAGTTTATTATATGTACATGTTGTGTGCCTTCCTACATGGTAGCTTATCTTCATTACATGCCTTCCTGCATACTAACCTACTTCGTGTTCATTGTGATTTCGTTGCATTGCTACATTTAAACAAAAAGAATAGTTGGAGATGATGATGGGCTCTTTCGTGGGTAAATAACCTTGTTTATCTTTCTTTTACATGTATGTCTTCATTACAAGTTATATTCAATACATGTCTTCTTGCATACTAAGCTACTTCATGTCCGTTGTGTTTTCATTGCATTGTTGCATTTAAACGAATAGAATGGTTGGAGAGGATGATGGACTCTTTGGCGGGTAAATAGACTTGTTTCTCTTTCTTTTATATGTCTGTCTTCCTACTAACTTGCCTTCATGTCCATTTCATATTCGGCATTGTTGCCTTGGAAAAAACAGGTTGCTTGGACAGGTATATGAATTGTTCTATGCAACAGTAGAGGGTTCTATGGTACAATCTTCTAAAAGGTATACCAACTGTGATGGTAAATTAAATATACAAACCGGGTGGGGGCATATAATATTAGACTTGAAAACAATGTCTTGCCAGCAATGGGCCTTTCTTCCCTCCCTATTTCTACTTTTTCCATTTTCTATTATCCCTTTTTTTTTCTAATTTATCTGCTTAGTGTGATTTCCGAAAATGCCTTGGTGGATCGGTTAGCGGACTAATGGTTTCACATCTGTGGTCGTGCTTATACCTTATTCCATAGTTACCCAATTTTTTGATTACAGGTGTCGAGTTAGGAGGTTCAATATTGTTCCCCTGGCTTCCGAGGGTCCGCGATATACATATTGGCCATGGTGCCCCGTCCTCATGCCCTATTTACTGTTAAACATTTCTCCAGTTAAAAAAACCAGATGCATACAATTTTATGATTATTTAGTGCTTCTGATGGACAGTATAGAATGCATATGCTTGTTTAGTCTTGATGTTCATCTGCACATGCTTGCATCAGAAAAATTTGGACTAGTGACATGGGCATGAGCATTCATTCATCCCAGACATCAGCAGACTGACAAGGCCAAAGGTAAAGATGGATATGCTCTGCTCTTACTATGTTTACTAAACAAATATCCTCGGCTATATATTCATCTACGGCATGGTGGATATGTTGATGTCATCTGCAATACATGGTTTGTAGTTCACAAGAAATCTCAACAAGTACAAGCGAGACGTCGAACATGCTACATTTTCCGCAGAATAAGAGGTGTGGTTTGAAAACTCTGGCTCCATAGTTCATTGAGGCTATGCGTGTACTTGTAGATTTATTTCAGTGAAAGAAGAATACAAAAAAAAAAAATGCATAGTACCATTCACTTTAGTTTTCATGTTCAAAAATTGTCACCAGGTCTAGAGTTGTAACATCCAAAGTACTATCAATAGAGGGCTTGAACAGTCATCGAACTGGAGAAGTGTTTGTCGAGGACATAATGGTTGTCTATAGCACCTACTTGGACAAGGAAAACAAAAGTAGATCCATTATGCGTGATGACATGACAGACAAGGAGGCCATGATGATAGTGACACTGACTGTTCCTCCACAACTTGTCCAGAAACATGCAGAAAAGATATTGTCGGGTAATGGGATATCCTTTATAAATTTTAATATATTTCCCAAAATGGTATATGACCATGGTGATTGTGATTAAATTATTTCGCTCAACGAAACAAGCATTGTGGAAAAAATTTTGTTGTTTGTTCAGAATATCATTTCGTTCCAGACTCGACTATCAACCAACTTGCACAGAGCACTGATATTTACCCAATCGGAACGATTGGCGCAGCTGTCACACTGGCGAGAAAACTTGTCTCACAACACATTCTCTGTATAAAGGATGGAGAGTTGGACAACGACAAGGAAATGGTACCGCTTTTCATATTCAGTTTTGTCCTTTACTTTCGCATGTGCATGTATCTCGACTAAGTTACACAAATATTGCACTGTTCCATGTTGTAGGTACAATTGTTCGATACGTATTCAAATTTGTTTTCGTAAATGGAACAACAATTGCATAAAGGGAAAATTCCATTTATGTTGTTCAAAAATATAACAAATAAAAGGGATGTTAGAGAAAGGATCTTTCGGACAACCCAGGCAACGTTTGTAACAGAGTTGCGAGCAGATATAGTAGAGGATCTGAAGAAACTAGCTAGCTCTACAACTATTGTGCGTATACATCCACAAAATCATCCTCACTTTGCTTATATAAATAGCCTTCAACAAATTTTTGCGGCCTGTTTAATTTTTAATTTTTTTTTATGCGGAGGGGGGGGTGCAGTTGTGTATTATATTATTCAATGTATTAATTCCTATGCTTGAGTTCCCAGGTTGAATTTGTTTTAGTTGCAACCAATGTGTACTTGACCCCCTTTGAACCTGTATGTGCAAAATGCAACTCTCCTGCTTCTGCCTTCGCTTTGACAAGTGATGATACGATTGTTTGTCTATGATGCGGTGAAATTTTCCCATATGTATATGGACATTGCGTCAATGTTGTCATCTGAACCGTGGGAAACACAACCGTGCATTGTATGGTTAGGAAACCTATGTTACAAAATGTGCTTCCTAAGTTGGCAGAGTTGTCATATGAAACGTGTCTACAGAAAAAGGCAAGCAGTGTCTACATGCTGCGGGACCTTCGGATACATAGCAAATTCACCTTAAATGAGGACAATGCAATTTTTCATATCGGCTGAAGAAGGGAAAAAATATATATATTTCAAACTTTTGCAGGAAATGAAAATACCTCATGTGTCTCTATAATATTTCTTCAACATCCATATGAATGTTCGTCGGACTCCGGTAGTTGGGATTGCACACGCATAAGATTGTTCGGTCCAAAAAATGGGAAACATGACAGCAAACCCCATATATCCCATGGCCCCGATTATTTTCTATTGGGAACATATACCAGATGCAAGAGAAAACGAATGTGGCGACGTCTTTTCTTTGTATATAAAATTGTTTGGTGCAAAGGTCGATGGGTCTTGGTCTATGGAACCTTCTGGGAACTTTCTTGCGGCCTGTTTGAAGTTTGGTTGGTTCTTGGTTGTGTGCTTCGTTTGTCAATTTGTATACCACGGAACTCTAATTTTTGTTTGGAGGACACGGAACAATATAATTGAATTTTTTAGCCAACTGGCCCGCAAATCCGCCTAATAATTTCTATGGCACTCTGGCGCAAATGTAGTATGTGGCTTGTTTTAGCAGTTTTCCTTGATCGATGAACTTGGTAAAATTGATGTCCTGGAATAATTCTAAATCAACAAATATATACTATGCGAAGTGAAATTGTGCTATCGTATCAACAAGAGGCCCTTAAAATTCAAATTGGTCGTTGTTTTGGCATTTTTGCTTAATCGATGAACTTGGTTAAATTAATGTCTTGAAATAATTTGAAATCAACGAATATATATTGTGTGAAGTGCAATTGTGATATCATATGAACAAGAGGCCCTTAAAATTCAAATTGGTCCTTGTTATGTTTGTGGTGATAGAATTTTAAAAAAAACTTTCTTTTGTTTCCTTCATTTTTAAAAAAATAAGTGATTTAACATCCTTTGATAATTTTATGTAATTCAATTGTACAATATCAATATTTAATATTAATAATTTAGTATTTGAAAATAATGTTTTAGATCAAGTTAGATAGGATGACCATCCGTAAACAATCGCAATCTTGAACCCGACAGTCCTGGAGTCCTGTCGATTTGTATGTCGCGGAACTTCGAGTGTTGTTTGGAGGACATGGGACAATAGAAGTGCAATGTTGAGCCAACCACCTTGCAAGTTCGTCTATCAATTTGTATATCACGGAATTCTGGGTGCTATTTGTAGGACACAGAACAATAAAGGCTCAATTTTGAGCCCTCCAGGCCGAGAATCCGTGACCCAAAAAGTGGCTAAGTATGGAATGAGGGATCCACATATGCTCTATAAAATCTCATGTCCATACTTTATATAAGTACATGTTTACTATGTATTGCTCGTTTGTCAGAAAACTTTTATATTACTGGCCCGACCAAATTGTACAAATTTTCTTGTCTAATTAAATTCTACAATATCAATATTTAATATTAATAATTTAGTATTGAAAATAATTTTTTTAGATCATGTTAGATAGTTTATAGGGATTACCATCCGTAAAAAATGGAAAACTTGAACCCGCCATCCCTGGAATCCATCTGTCAATTTTTATATCGCGGAACTCTAAGTGCTATTTGGAGGACACAGAACAATGGAAGTGCAATGTTGAGCCAAGCAGCCCGCAGGTCCTCTTGTCAATTTGTATATCATGGAATTGTGGGTGCTATTTGTAGGTCGCGGAACAATAGAGGCCCAATTTTCAGCCTGCCAACCCGAGAACCCGCGATCCAAAAAGTGGCTAAGTATGGGATGGCAGATCCATACATGATCTATAAAAAATTCATGGCCATACTTTATAAGAGTACATACTTGGTATGTATTACTCGTTTTTCAGAAAACTTGTAGGTGCCGAAGTTGGCGGATTCACGACTTCATATTTCACTTACTTTTATATCACCAGGCAGACTGACCACTTCCTTGTTTGATATTGTAATAAATGAATATAAACTGGCCCAAGTCCAATTGTGCCATGACATCAAAAGGAGGCCCTTAAAATTCAAATAGCTGGCAACTTCGCTTATCAATTTGTATATCGCGGAACTGTGGGTGCTATTTGTAGGGCACGGAACAACAAAGGCCCAATTTTGAACCCGCCAACCCGAGAACCCGCGATCCAAATAGTGGCTAAGTATGGAATGAGGGATTCATACATGCTCTATAAAATCTCATGTCCATAGTTTTTAGAAGTACATATTTAGTATTTATTACTCGTTTCCTCTGAATGTTGTTTAGAAGACACGGAACAATAGAACTGCAATGTTGAGCGACCCAGTCCGCAAGTTCGGATTTCAATTTGTATATCGCGGGACTTTGGGTGCTACTTGTAGGATACGGAGCAATAGAGGCCCAGCTTTGAGCCTGCCAGACCAAGAACCTGCAATCGATAAAGTGTCCAAGTATGAAATGTGGTATCCATACAAGCTCTATAAAAACATCATGTCCATACCTTGTAAGAGTTCATACTTAGAATGTATTACTCATTTTTCGGAAAACTTCTACCTGCGGAAGTTGGTGGATTCATGACTTCAGGTTTCAATTACTTTTATATCACCAGACCAACTGACCGCTTCTCCATTTGATATTGTAAGAAACGAATATAAATTGGCGCAAGTCCAATTGTGCTATTACATCAACACGAGGCCCTTAAAATTGAAATAGTCCGCAAATCCACTTGTCAATTTGTATATCGCAGAACTCTAGGTGTTATTTGTAGGGCACAAAACAACAAAGGCCCAATTTTGAGCTCGCCAGCCCGAGAACCCTCGATCCAAAAAGTGACTAAGTATGGAATGAGGGCTACGTACATGCTCTATAAAATCCCATGCCCATACTTTATAAAAGTACATATTTGGTATGTATAACTTGTTTCTTGCGAAATTTTCTAGGTGCGAAACTTGATGAATACACGTGTTCAGATTTCCACCCATTTTTATATCAATAGTCCGACCGACCTCTTTCCCACTTCATATTATACAAAATTTTTGGAAGGCAAGTTTTCGAATACGCGGGTTTTTCTTTGAAATAAGATATTTCACATCCTTTTATAGTTTTATGTAATTAAATTGTACAATATCAATATTTAATATGAATACTTTAGTTTTGAAAATAATGTTTTTTGGTAGTGTTACATAATTCATAGGGATCACCATCCCTAAACAATCACAACGTTGAGCCCACCAGCCCTGGAGCCCATCTGTGAATTTGTATATGACGAAACTCCGAGTGTTGTTTGAACGACGCAGAACAATAGAAATGCAATGTTGAGCGAGCCATCCTGCAAGTCCGCCTGTCAATTTGTATATCACGGAACTCTTGGGTGCTATTTATAGCTAACAAAACAATAGAGGCCCAGTTTTGAGCCCGACAGCCTGAGTACCCATGATCCAAATATTGGCTTGAGTATGGAATGCCGGAACAGTACATGCTCTATAAAATCTCATGTCCGTACTTTCTAAAACTAGATTTTATGTATTACTCATTTTTTTCAGAAAATTTCTTAGTAAGGAAGTTGGCGGATTCACGTATTCAGATTTCACTTACTTTTGTATCACCAGCCCGACCGACCGACTGCTTCCCCATTTCATATTGTACAAACCTCCTTGTCTAATTAAATTGTACAATACCAATATTTAATATTAATCATTTAGTATTCAAAATAATGTCTTTAGATAATGTCCAATAGTTAATAGGCATTAGCATCCATAAAAAATCGTACTCTCGAGGATGTCAGTCCTGGAGTCCGTCTGTCAATTTTTATATTGCGGGACTATGAGTACTATTTGTATGACACGAAACAAAAGGAGTGCAATTTTGAGTGAGTCACCCCGCAGGTTTGCTGGCCAATTTGTATATCGGGAATTCTGAATGTTATTTGTAGGCCATGGATCAATGGATGTCCAATTTAGATCCCGCCAGTCCGAGCACCCACGATCCAAAAAGTGGCTAAGTATGGAATGCGAGATCCGTACATGCTCTATAACATCTCATGTTCATACTTTATAGTACATATTTAGTGTGTATTACTCATTTTTCGGAAAATTTCTAGTTTCTCTTTTCTCTCTGATTTCCCTTTTTGAAATGTGGGTTCCTGCATAGGGAGGTTTAACATTGTGTTTCCATTGTTTCGCCGCCTGCAAGTAGCACCCGGACTTCACGATTTACAAATTCGCAAACAAACCCCCCTTCATCTCATATGCTTTCTCTTTCTGTTTACTTGGTCCTTTTTCCAAATGTCTCATGCTTTTATATACAAAACCTGAGGTTTAGCAATATACAAATTTCCCTCACGCCATTGCGCTTCTGTTGTTCCCCTATGCACAAAAAAACCCTAAATTCCACGACATACAAATTGACGGTCGATATCTATCACTGAGATGCAATATGACCATCGGTCCTTCATGTCTCCTGCATATATCTTCTGCCCTTTTTCTTTTGTAACACGCCCGACTTCTTTCCATACTTAGGTATTTCTTGGAATCGGTTTCATGGGTCGGCTGGTGCGCGAAATGTACAATGCTTCGTCGCAATTCACCATCACCGATGCCTTCGTACTTGTTTCCAAATATGCAATAATTAAGCTTTAATGCTAGTAGTTCATCCTGCTGAACAATAGAGGCCCAATTTTCATCCTACCAACTCGAGAACCCACGATCCAAAAAGTGGCTAAGAATGGAATGGCGGATCCGTACATGATCTATAAAAATTTCATGTTCATACTTTATAAGAGTACATACTTAGTATGTATTACTCGTTTTTCGAAAAACTTGTAGGTGTTGAAGTTGGCAGATTCACGACTTCAGATTTCACTTACTTTTATATCACCAAGCAGACCGACCGATTTCCTGTTTGATATTGTAATAAACAAATATAAACTGGCCCAAGTCCAATTGTGCCATGACATCAACAGGAGGCCCTTGAAATTCAAATAGCTAGCAAGTTCGCTTGTCAATTTGTATATCGCGGAAATTTGGGTGCTATTTGTAGGGCACGAAACAATAGAGGCCCAATTTTGAACCCGCCAGCCCAAGAATCCACAATCCAAATAGTGGCTAAGTATGGAATGAGGGATCCGTACATGCTCTATAAAATCTCATGTCCATATTTTTTAGAAGTACATCCTTAGTATGCATTACTCATTTCCTCTAAATGTTGTTTAGAAGACACGGAACAATAGAACTGCAATGTTGAGCGACCCAGTCTGCAAGTTCGGCTGTCAATTTGTATATCGCGGGACTTTGGGTGCTATTTGTAGGATATGGAGCAATAGAGGCCCAGCTTTGAGCCCGCTAGACCAAGAACCTGCAATCGAAAAAGTGGCCAAGTATGAAATGTAGTATCCGTACAAGCTCTATAAAAACATCATGTCCATACCTTGTAAGAGTTCATACTTAGAATGTATTACTCGTTTTTCGAAAAACTTCTACCTACGGAAGTTGGTGGATTCACAACTTCAGGTTTCAATTACTTTTATATCACTAGACCAACCGACTGCTTCTCCGTTTGATATTGTAAGCAACAAATATAAACTGGCGCAAGTCCAATTGTGCTATTACATCAACACGAGGCCCTTAAAATTGAAATAGTCCGCAAATTCGTGGAACTTTGGGTGTTATTTGTAGGGCACAGAACAACAGAGGCCCAATTTTGAGCCCTCCAACCCAAGAACCCGCGATCCAAAAAGTGACTAAGTATGGAATGAGGGTTGTGTACATGCTCTATAAAATCTCATGCCCATACTTTATAAAAGTACATATTTGGTATGTATAACTTGTTTCTTGCGAAATTTTCTAGGTGCGGAACTTGACAGATACATGTGTTTAGATTTCCACCCATTTTTATATCAGCAGCCCAACAGACCTCTTGCTCGTTTCATATTATACAAAATTTTTGGAAGGCAAGTTTTCGAATATGCGGGTTTTTCTTTGAAATAAGATATTTCACATCCTTTTATAATTTTATGTAATTAAATTGTACAATATCAATATTTAATATGAATACTTTAGTTTTGAAAATAATGATTTTTGGTAGTGTTACATAGTTCATAGGGATCACCATCCCTAAACAATCACAAGGTTGAGCCCGCCAGCCCTGGAATCCATCTGTGAATTTGTATATGGAGGAACTCCGAGTGTTGTTTGAACGACGCAGAACAATAGAAATGCAATGTTGAGCACGCCAGCCCACAAGTCCGCCTGCCAATTTGTATATCGTGGAACTCTTGGGTGCTACTTGTAGCTAACGAAACAATAGAGGCCCAGTTTTGAGCCCGCCAGCCCAAGTACCCGCGATCCAAAGATTGGCTTAAGTATGGAATGCGGGAACAGTACATGCTCTATAAAATATCATGTCCATACTTTCTAAAACTAGATTTTATGTATCACTCATTTTTTTCGAAAAAATTCTTAGTAAGGAAGTTGGTGGATTCACGTATTCAGATTTCACTTACTTTTATATCACCAGCCCGACCAACCAACTGCTTCCTTGTTTCATATTGTACAAACCTCCTTGTCTAATTAAATTGTACAATACCAATATTTAATATTAATCATTTAGTATTCAAAATAATGTCTTTAGATAATGTCCAATAGTTAATAAGAATTAACATCCATAAAAAATCACACTCTTGAGGATGCTAGCCCTGGAGTCCGTCTGTCAATTTGTATATTGCAGAACTCTGAGTACTGTTTGTATGACATGAAACAAAAGGAGTGCAATTTTATGTGAGCCACCCCGCAGGTCTGTTGGCCAATTTCTATATCGAGAATTTTGAATGCTATTTGTAGGCCATGGAACAATGGATGTCCAATTAGAGCCCTCCAGTCCGAGCACCCGTGATCCAAAAAGTGGTTAAGTATGGAATGCGGGATCCGTACATTCTCTATAACATCTCATGTTCATACTTTATAGTACATATTTAGTGTGTATTACTCGTTTTTCAAAAAATTTCTAGTTTCTCTTTTCTCTCTGATTTCCCTTTTTGAAACACAGGTTCCTGCATAGGCAAGTTTAACATTGCATTTCCATTGTTTCGTCGCCTGCAATTAGCACCCGGACTTCGCGATTTACAAATGTGCAAACAAACCCCCCTTCATATCATATTCTTTCGCTTTTTGTTTACTTGGTTCTTTTTCCCAATGTCTCATGCTTTTATATACAAAACCCGAGGTTTAACAATATACAAATTTCCCTCTCACCATCACACTTCTGTTGTTCCCCTATGCACAAAAAACACCCTAAATTCCATGACATACAAATTGGCGATCGATATCTGTCACTGAGATGCAATATGACCATCGACCCTTCATGTCTCCTACGTATATCTTCTACCCTTTTTCTTTTGTAACGTGCTCGACCGCTTTCCATACTTAGGTATTTCTTGGAATCGATTTCGTGGGTTGGCCGGTGCGCAAAATGTACAATGCTTCATCGCAATTCGCCATCACCATTGCCTTCATACTTGTTTCCAGATATGCAATAATTAAGCTTTAATGCTAGTAGTTCATCCTGCAGGAACTGTTAAGATTGTCATTAATGTCTGGAAGTCCGAAGAAGATTTGTCATTACTACGAATTAAACTAATATTTACGCACAAGTATGTTATCCTTTCCAAGTATTCATTTCAAACACGATGCAATATGTTTTTTGTGCGCCGACGGGTTGGCGCTTTTAAGAAATTTCTAATTCTTAATCTCTCTTCATCGTCACTGCGACCTTCTCACTTTTTTCTAATTATGCAATTCGTGAGCTGTGATGGTGACAACTCATTCCGCACGAACCCTAGAGATTGTCATTGATCAGAGAAAGGCTTGAGGAGATATTCCATTGATACGCATTAAACTATAATTTGAGAGGGTTATATTATCCCTCCCCAATTTTCATTTCAAACATCGTCTCGAGAAAATGGAAATTCTTGTTAAGTTGTGGCAACAATTCTGTCTAGATACATTAAACACATTGCAGCATAATGGCTAGAGGTTCCACTATTCCAGGGCATATTCTTACTACTCATCTCCCTCCTCCCAAGAGAAAAAAAGGAGATGGTCCCTTGGTACACCAAGAGATATATTTCAAGCCAAAGAATTCCAAGGAAACCTTGCCTGCTCAGAGAACCTGCCTTGTTGCATTCATGGATGGCGCAGAGGTTGATGTCATGAATTTCAAGCTGGAAGAATATGATATGATGGGCGATGATACGACAATGGATGATGGAAATGCAGAGACTCTTCCCACTCCTATGCCCAAATTGAAATCAACCATAACAGACGCAACTCCCTGTCTCAGTGATGGTCGTCCTGACAACACCAAAAGGAGTTTCAAAAAAGAAACCGATGCTAAACGCAATAGCATCTTTGCAACGCGAAAGTAGGAATTCCAGAGTTCCAAATTAGTCTATTTTGGGCCAAAGAGTTTCACTGTAAAGTAATGATATGTTTATGCTCCCAAAGATATATTTCAATCCAAAAAATTATTCACTTGTGGGACTATTGTCCTATTCTCTAGATATACAATTAATATCTTCGAGAAACAAGTCCAAAACTCCCACCATTGCAAGTCATTTGTCTACTAGTCATCTCCTTCCACCCAGAATGGACTAATTTGGGCCTCTGAAATTCCACATGCAACCTGTGCTCCTGAATTATTTTCGACTATACAAAGGAAGTCTTAGCTAAGAGCTATTCCGTTTGCCCTGCAACGTTTTTCGTCTTCTTCCTCATGGGAAGCTTCTGAAAACTATCAATTTCAGCACAGGATGATTCATCAAGGAGAAAACTGCGAGGAGCTTGCATACTGCAGATCTCGTGCCTGTGTTTTTCATAGATACATTCAATTTTTTGGCCCGAAGAACTGGGTCCAATTTCTAAGGATATGTATACAATACTCAATGTTTTTCTTATTTTTTTAAATGGATTTTCTATTTTAAAAAAATTGCCTTGGACTCTTCGTTGTTGCTTCTTTTCTAGATTTAACGCTTGTTCTCATTGGCATGGTTTAGTGCTCTCATACTCCTTCGATATTGTGTTTATTTAGGTTATTTTTTCTAATATGGGACATCTAACAATTATATGACAATGTACTGTGTCAATCCACCAGCCTTTTATGCAAACAAAAAATGGATTACATTGTTTCAAACCAACATTCAATTCTATTCGTAATGTAGATAGAACATAGCAATACCAATGTACAATCTTGCAAAAAAATCGTTGTTTTTGTTTCTAGACATGCAATTATTAATTTTTAATGCTAACAACCCATAATTCAAGAAGTTTAATACTTAAGTTAATATATTGCAGTCATGGAAGAATGTCTCAAGAACATAGTTACACCCACACATTCCAATAAAATATAATCTACAACAAAGCATTTGCTGGCAATTAGCAGAGAATGAAGTTTATTAGTTAAGTTAATATGTTACAATCATGGAAGAATGTACTAAGAGCATACTTACATGCACAGGTTGCAATAAAATCTAATCTTCAACAATGCATTTGCTGACAATTAGTAGAAAATGATGGTTTTGCAACAATGGGGCTTCTTTGAAACTAATTCGCACTTACGAAAATTACCTTCAGCCTTTCTATTTTCTCACTCTTTTATTCCCTATAGTTTCTCTTCCTGTTTACTTAATCATTTTTTTCCCAAAAATGCCTTGTTGCGCGGCTTGGCGGATTCACGTGTTTCCAATGAGCGCTTCCCCTTTATTTAAATTGACCCTCTATTGTTCTGTTTCCTACAACTAGAACCCAGAGTTCCACGATATACAAATTGACAGGCGGACTTGCACGATGGTTGGGTCAACATTGCACTTCTTCTTTTTCGTGACCTCCAAACAACATTCAGAGCTACGCGATATACAAATTGACAGATGGGCTCCAGGGCTAGCGGGCTCAAGATTTCCTTTGTTTACGGATGGAAAAGTGCTAAAATGATCCATACCACATTTGCCCCACATAAGCTATATTAAAAGGGCAAATCATTTCCTCTATAGTTTCATGTCCTACAAACAGCACCCACAGTTCTGCACTATACAAATTGACAGCTGAACTTGTGAGCTAAATGGCTAATAAAATGCCTCGGAGTTCCGCAATATACAAATTTACAGACGAAGCATACAAGCAAGAGCCAAGTAAACTCGCAGATAGTATTCCTAGTTGTTGTTTTCTGTTCCCACCAACTTTGCAATTCTTTCCAAGTATATATCTTGCCACGAAAATGGGATATTTGTTACAGATGTGAATATATTGGTCCTTGTTTTCTATCTTCTATAC
>SNQJ01S0097039.1:0-15049 GCA_010110895.2 Picea sitchensis
TGAGGAGATCATTATGGAGAAGCCCCAGGGATTTATGCAGGATTCATCTTTGGTCTGTCGACTGAAGAAGTCTCGTTATGGCCTCAAGCAGGCTATGAGGGCATGGTATGCCAAGATGGACTCCTACCTGTTGTCACATAAATTTGTACGTTGTAAGTCAGACTCGAATGTTTACATGCTCAAGATGGTTGATTCACTTCTACTCCTAGTTCTGTATGTTGATGATTTGTTGATCATCGATTGCTTGACTTCAACGATTGTTGCAATCAAGAGGATTCTGCATGATAGGTTCTTGATGACAGACACATGTCCACTACATTTATTCCTTGGGCTCGAGATCATTCATGATGCATCAGGCATCAAACTGTTTCAGGCCAAGTATGCACGAGATCTCCTTGAGAAATTTCACATGACAAATTGCGAGTCTTCCCCGACTCCTTTCCTATCAGCAGTCAAACTTGAGAATGGAGGGGACACTCCACTGGTTGACAACACACTGTACAAATAACTAGTGGGAAGCTTGTTGTATCTCATACACTCCAGACCAGACCTCTCATATGCAGTTGGCGCAGTCTCTAGGTTCATGCAGAAGTTGCATTAGCTACATTGGAAGGCTACAAAACATATCCTTTGATACGTACAGGGAACCATCACCTTTGGGATTCACTATTCAATAGACTCTACATTGGAACTCATTGGGTTCACTAATTCTAACTGGGCTAGTGATAACTTTGATCGCAAGTCCACCTCTGGTTACTCACTCAATCTTGGTTCTGAGCCTATTTGTTGGTCGAGCAAGAAGCAGGATGCTATTGCTCTATCTTCAGCCGAGGTAGAGTACATAGGGGTAGTTAACATAACCATTCAGGCTACGTCATATGGTGTGACAACCAGAGCACTCTGAAGCTCTGCAAAGATCCAGTTTAGAGGCAGTGGAGGAAGCACATCGAGATCCACATGCACTACATTCGGGACATAGTACACAAGGGGATCATCGACCCGCAGCTATGTCCTTCAGCAGAACATACTATGGACATATTTACCAAGACCTTCACTGAGCAGAAGTTTCATTCTCTGCACAGATGTCTTGGAGTGAAGGACACAATTTCCTAAAAATTGTCAGTTCTTCTTTTTACATACATTGTACTTTGGGGGGGGGGTGTTTCCCATGAGTTTTTCCCTCTTTCCTCATTTATTTCAGTGTATATTTTGTATTTGAGTACCTAACATGGCCTCGTTGTCGGGACCCATTCTTTATTTTCACCATAGTGATGTTCAAGGGGGTGTTGGAGATACTTCACACACACCTAGGATTTCTTTTTCTTAAGGTTTTCTCTATGTTTACTAGTCATTATTCAGTCTCCTATATTTTAGGGCAAATATTATCTTCAGTTCACACTTCAGTTTGATCAGTTGAGTGGAGTCTAGATGCCACATTGGGATTATCTCCATGAAGCATTGGGATCATCACCAGCTAATGCACATTGTTCTTGGGATCATCATCAGACTAGTGCATTACTCATGATTCATTGATCTCCTCCTCACTTCACTATGTTTCAATCAATTAACTGAAGCCTGATAGACTAGTTAATTCAGACTAGGTGGCAGTTCACTCCCGTAACTGCCTAAGAGAGTAGACTAGGTGGCAGTTTACTCTTGTAACTCTTGGTGTGTGTCCAAATCACTCTAGACCAACACTATGGTGCATTGGCTTCTCCTCCAGTGTGCATTGGTTGAGTTATACAAAGTATATCATTTGTAAATTATCATTCATTCATTTTGGTAAATGAGAATTATTCCATTCTTTCTCTTCTTCTTCTCTTTTCTCATATTTTCTCTGCAACTGTGTATGTCAATTCCCATCTAGATCTATTTTGTGCATTTTCAACACATTTACAGATGAATGAGTATGACAGCTTAGTCCGTAGATAATTTTCGTAAATGGCCTATGGAGTGAATTATAATGGTAAGAAATTCGATACAAATCAAAATTTATATACGAATGAAAAATTACACGATGACCACTACAATCACGATTGAGCATTAAATGAATTTGGTGGTATATCACAAGTGGCAACATCTTTCCAATGTCTTGGCATTTGTATTAAAAACTTTTTAATCTTATTGTCTTGGCATTTGTACTAAAAACTCCTCTAAAATATTGCTTATATTGGCATGTGTACTAAAAACTCTTCTAAAATGTTGCTTTCAAAACATGAATTGTTTTATTTTTAGTATGTTTTGAAATAATAACCTGAATTAGTATCTTTTTAAATAAAAATGACATGGAATTAACTTATATGTCATGAATATTACTACTAAACTGAAGTCTTTCAATACTCACAAACAAAATCACTCGTTGAAAACAATGGATTATGTGAATACATAAATAATTTGGCATTATAGTCTAATGGCTACCGTTAGAGATTTTAAAGAAAACGTATGCACTAACCTCTTTTCTATAGCGAAAGGAGCATGTTGCCGAGAGCAGTTGTCAGGTGGGAATGACAATCGATAGTGGCATCAAATATGAATATCTGGAAAAAAAAACTAACATTAAATGGGAGTTTATATTTCCAACCATGTCGTCATCTCTCAGCCCCCGCTCGATAACAAGTACATCATTTTTAAAATGAAACATTAAAGAACCTCGTCACTCCTAAGAAGGTCACTGCCAATCTCCCCATAAAACCCAAATTCCATCAACCAATAACATAACGAAAAAATAAATTTAAATATTTAAAAATAATAATAAAATCGAATTCATAATGTAAAACTATAAAACAGTGCACAAATTTTTGGTCATAGATCAGATTAATAGCTAGTCAATAACTAAATAATTGTTATAATCCCTCCAACAAAGACTAATAATATGAGTTACCTAGGAGTTGTTAAAAATAATTCATCATCTTCTGAAACCGAGGGACCATCCACCCCATCATCGAGCATAATAGTCATCATATCTCCGTCTAAATGGAGTTTAAGCCTATTAACCACATTTGCTAACGATAAGGAGGGTAATAATTCGTTGTTGGAATTTTAATTATAATTTGGTTTCAACCGAAAACCTTAGTATAGAAAAACATATATTTTTCTAATCAATATTTCAGTTACAATAGAAAGGGATATAAAACAAAAATAATTAAACTAAATTAAATTAATAGTTTTATTGTAAAAAACCATAAAATTTGCATACTTGGTAATTTTGATATTTTTTTTATTGAAACTAAGTAAAAATAATTTAAATATTTATTTACATAAATCACATCATTTATTCAATATAAATAGATATAATCACATCATTTATTCAATATAAATCAATATCATTTTTTAATGGAAAACATTGGTAACTTCTTATTCATTAAAAAAAGATTAAATTCTACAAATGCTACAAGAACATATTAAAAGAATTGGGAAGATGGTACTCCCTCTTTCATATATATATATATATATGAAAAAAAAAATTATATTCATGAGAAGTGAATATGCATATTGTTGTCTCCTGTGGAAGGAATGATCAAATTTAAAGGCATATGTTCTACTTGTTACACTTAAACATTCTGACTATACAAAAAATTGTTTCCCCTTGCTTTACATTCATATTTTCTATTCAAAGTTTAATTGTAACCATTACAAAAAATTCCTTAGTCCACTTACAACTGACTAGACAGAGAGATTTAGACTCAGAATTCCATGGATTCCAACTCTAAACCATCAACAAATTCATAGAAACCAAAGGCTCCAGAAGGAAGCAGTAAGGCCTCCTTAGAGAGTTCATCCACTTTCATATTTAGCTCTCTGTAGATGTGGTTAAAAGAGAGCCAGTCAAATGCTTGGCAATTTTCCTGAATATCATTGAGTAAAGGTCCTAAACATACATTTTCCACTTTGACTTTATGCAAAGGCCAATCAATAACAAGTTTGGAATCTCCCAGCACCTGCAATTTTTTCAGTGCTTTCTCCAGGGCAGTGGCCAACAATGTTCTTAAAGTGACAAATTAAACTTTGTTATTTGAGCCTCTACCAGGTGAATACCGAATATACATTAAATGATTTTGATTAAGGAATAACACGACCCCGACCTTGCAATAAGGAGGGTGCCCTTGACTGGCACTGTCAAAGAAACCCCAGGGGATTTCCATATCCAGATCTAACATCACCAGAACCCATTTCTTTTTGCCTTTGGATTTTACCCAAAATTCCTTAGAGATGTTTATTATTTGATTTGGCATGATTTTTGGGGGGATATCCATGTCTTTGAAGATGTTGTTGTTGTGTGCAAACCATTATATGTTGACCAAGATACAAGGAAGACCTTCCACTTATTTTACTATCTTATCCTCAAGCCATGCTCTTAAGCATGAATCTAGATCTGGGTGTCCTCGGGATGCCTTTGGCTTGAATTCAGATGATACATGTTGGAGTACATGCACTGTATAAGAACAAGAAATAAACAAATGAGCATTGGATTCCTCTTTAATTTTGAATAAAGTGCATCGTCTTGGACCAATCCAACCACATTTTAAACATTTTTTCTCACATTAATAATTTGATTGTAAGAGAAATCCATATTGTTATTTTTCTTTTCAGTGGGGTATGGAGTTTCCATAGAGTGCTCCACCACCACTTATTTTCACTAGAAAAACTAGCTTCTGCTATAGCTACGTACCCCAGCTTGGTTTTGTATTCATTGTTGCCCACATTTTTGGACCAAGAGAGGGTATCATCCTCCTATTCCTTTAATTTGATGAATTTATATGCCAATTTTCCTGCATAGGAATTTCACTCGGCCACTAGAGGACCTTGCAGTCCAACCTCTGCACCTATCTTCCAGTCCTACATTCCACAAACCTGAACAAATTGTTATTTTGCATCCTCAAGGGAGAAAATTCTTACCCCATGGAGAGCCCAGATAAGATCATTGGAGAGACATAATTCCTCCTTGACACCCATCCAAGGGTCTTCCCCGATTCTCACTTTTCGATTGTTACCTATCTTCCATACAATCCATGATCCCACCAAAGGAAAAATCAAAAACCAAATATTTCCACATGATAGAACCACTGGGGGACTTACGTGGCTATCGATCCCACTCCTCAGAGGACATATTATGCAAATATTTTGATTTCATGACTTTTCCCCAAAAAGACGTGTTGTGGGTGAGCTGCCACAAGCTTCTACCTACCAAGGATATGGAAAAACGGTATACACTTTTTACACCCCACCCCCTATCTTATTTATAAATGTTACTCGATGCCATTTGAAAAGGGGGATACCTCCAACTGACCTCGATCCTCTACAAAGGAATTGAAATCTTTTTATTTTTATTTTTGTGAGAAAACCTTTGGGCACCATCAATATCAACATCCAGTGCATAGGTATACTTTATAGAATGGATATGATCAAGTTTTACGACCCCCTCTTGATAGAAACATGTTGACCTAGAGGGAAATGTGTGATTCAACTTTTTTATACAACCACAACCAATCAGTGTATTTACACCCATTTGGTTTCAAAAAGAAACCTAGGTATTTGAATCCTGAGTCCAACTCTTTTCAAGGGAAGGGGAGAAGAGAGTCTAATTGACTTAGAGAATAATTTTATAGGATAGATGGGATAAGACAAGATTTCTCTTGGTTTATTACCATACCCATGGCTTCACAATATAAATCGAACACTCCTTTCAACGAAGATAAATCTCTCGATGTCCCTTGAGTGAAGCATAGTCCATCATCCACAAGAAAGTGAGTGATCGCCACTTGATCAGAGACCTTTACTCCCCTTAACTCACCTTTAGATATGGATTCGTGGATCAACCTACTCAGAGCATCCGCTACAATGAGAAAGAGGAAGGGGGAAAGAGGAAACCTCTGTCTGAGTCCCCTGGTAGCGTAGAAGAAACTAGATGGGGAGTCATTGATTAAAACTACAAAAGTTACAAATGTAAGATTAATTTCGTAAATGACCCACATGAAGAAACAGTTACGAAAACTGCCGCCTTGGTAACGAAATGGTCGAATCTCCTACTCTGATGGACAGGTGGAGAATAACCGTCTTGGGGAAACCGGTCCTCTCTCTGCCTATAAAAGAACCTTCAAGAATACCCATCACATTGATCTGAAGGCGTATGGCAGCAGGGTAAGAGAGAGAAACTCGTTTTTCAGTCTGTGCAGAGAGTCTGTTGAAGAGGGTTCTGTTCGATTCTGTTCTGTTCTGTTGAAGAGGATTCTGAAAGATGCAGCAGAGACTTCACTGTTCCGTTGCACAAATGGATCTAGGTATTTATTCCGCTGTATTAAGAAAAACTTCTAACAACAAACTCTACATAGCCCATTATATAGTTTAGTGTGGGTTGGTTCCCTCCCATTTTAAGAATTACTAACCTCATAAAGGTTCAATTAACATGATTGTGGGATTTAGAAAGATCCAACTTGAGGATAGTCGCTCACTGTTTTGACAACTTAGTCGAGTGAAGAGCCTCTTGCGCTATCGACACACATCATGAATTTCCCTTTTTTTATAGGAAGTCGAATTGTTATTCTGTAATGACTTCACTCGATATTGGATTTAGTCTGAGAGATATGTTCTTTTCCACTAACTTGTATATCACATTGGAACACACAATGAAGCGAAAGTCATCGAACGTTACTATGTCTTGTTTTTTTGGGTATAAGAGTAAGAAATGTCAAATTCAATGAGCCCAACATATTCCCCGACATCTGAGATTCTCTCGTAACCTAAATAACAAAACTTGTTTCACCATATCATAGAATTCAATGAAGAATTCAACGGTGAGGCCATTCATCCCATGACTCTTACCTTTTTGCATAGAGTTGAGAGTCGCTAAAACTTTTTCCATAATCACATTTGGGATTTTAGAAATAACATCGAGGATTGCTCCCACTTTTTTTTATGAAAATAGAGATTTAAAATGGTGTACACATTCCTCAAGATTTTCTTTGAATGAATGAACCTAAACACCATTCAATGATTTTATTCCCCAAATCGAGTTTAAATTTTTTCAGTGATTGGTGAACTAGTGGAAAATTTTGGTGTTAATATCCCTCTCTTTTATCCATATGGCCTAGCTCTTAAGGCGCCAAACAACCTCTTCCTTTTCCAATATAGAGCTCCCGCAAGCTTCGAAAGAGCAGAGATGAATTAATTTAGAAATTGAGAGGTATCCCGAAGACATATCTGAATACAGATTGTCAATCTTCACCTTCGTCTCTTTCAACAATGAATGGGTCTTATCCTTAATGAAGGATTTTCTCCACTTCTTAGCTACAACTTTAATACATGCAATGTTGTCCACAATCTATCTCATATATGAGCTTGAAGATCTGGTGGACAAGTGATCCACGTCTCTTCGAAAAATTTATGAAAGTCTTCCTCCTGAAACCAAGTGTGCTTCATCTTGGAAGAGGAGGTCGGCTTCTCCCTTCTAGATTTGAGCTGAAAAAGAACTAGAAGATGGTCTAAGAGACCTTCGTATGAAACCCATGACTTCATACAAAAATAGCTAGTCGTGAAAGCCTCTGACACCAAGAAGTGGTCAAGCCTCTTTGAGATTGTTGTTGCGTTGATTGGGAAGTTTCACCATGTCAGGACCAACTTTACTAGTTCCACATCCACTAACTTGTGTCTTTCAAAAAACAATGTGAAGAAACTTCTTTGAGGGTCTAGCCTTGCATTCATGCCTGTAATTTGACGGGCTACAACCCGTATTTGGTCCCGCAACCCGTATTTGACACGACATTATAAAAATTACAAGTCATTATTGACTTGCACTAAAACTATCCACCTATCAATTGACGTGTAACCGCCTCGAGTACTCGTCAAAAACTCTAATGGGTATGTCACATGTGCAATATAGCATATAGTTATTAGGGTTACCTGCATATAATATAGGGCTAAGATTAGGGCCCGAGACCTGGAGGATGGAGGTTGGGTTATGTGTAGCTTGCAGGGAAGTAGTTGTATAGGAGTAAAAGCCATAAATGAATCCATGTTGTTGCACTGCCGCATCACTAGAAGATAGGTAAATTAATAAATTTCAGATCGTGTCGAATCCCGAGGGTCGATGGACAACGCCATAATCATGTTCATTGTTCATTGTTCACTATTATCTATAGCTTGCTCGTATTTGGTGGTGGTTGAGGGAGATAACGTCAATTCAGACCAATGCTTTCTCTATCTGCAACCTGCTCGTATCCGATGGTGGCTGAGGGAGATAACATCGATTCAGAACGACGCTTGCTCTCTCCTGCTGAGGGAGATGCGATTCAGACCAATGCTTGCTCTCTATTGTTGGGAGAGATATCAATGTTTTCTCTGTGCTGCTTGTATCCAATGGAAGTCACTAAGGTTTATGTGGATTTGAGGGGTGTTTTCATGCCGAGATGAACACTTTTGGGTGCAGTAGATCTCGTGATAAATCGTTGGCGAGTGTGGTTGGCTCGCTCCATCACTGCAATAGAACAGGTTTTTTGCCATGACCAAATCTCCTGATCTTCCTTCTTATCTTATTTCTCTATGGCATTTATGGGATTGTGTCTCTCTTAGGCATGGAATGTATCAGTAGGTCTAATATATATTTTCAGATACAAATAAGTTGTAAGTGAGCATCATTCTCTGCTCAGCCTGGGTTTCCTCCTTCAAATGTGAAGCTCAATCAGTAAGCAACAATTATCAGTAACAACTCCCTCATGCAAAACACATACTTCATTTGTTTCTCTTGTCTATGTTCTTCCTTCCTAGCTCTGTGCTCCCAGGTATCGAGTGGTAGAGGTACTCATATCATGCGCACTCTTTGGTCTCCATGCTTAACGCTCCTTATATCCATGCTTAGTGTTTATTGGTCTATACACTTAGTGCTCCCTGGTCTCCATGCTCCTTGTATCCATGTTTAATGCTCCTTGGCCCTATTGTTCTTGCCCAACCTTGTTGATACTCTTCATCAATTAGAACCCACTGCATAGACCTATCTTCCTTTCATTTAATGCATAGCATTAGCCACACCCCGAAGTTGGGACGCATACCATGCATCCACAAGACTTTAACATTGATTGTGTATACAATTTGTCAAACAAATACCCGACTTTCTTAATACTTTGGCCAAACACTTGCCAAACGAACGTAGTGAGCAAATGTTTACCCATTTGGTTAAAGTCCAGAAAGGAAACCGTAGGATTCCACTGCAACTTGCAGGTAAGCCTTTGCCTCCATGGGATTGTCAATGGCTATCTCAACAACATCTTTCCCTCTGACCAGAATCTGTTCAAGAACCTCTGGATTTGTTTTGAAACTCACCACTTCAAACCCTCGTCTAGCATTAGCCAACGGGTTGTCTATTCAAAGGATTCCTTTCTCATTTGTAAACAACAAGAAAGGCGAGGACCTGACACTTATAAATAAAATGGCATGCATGAAAAACAAACGTCTGTCATCAAATTTGCACTTGATTGGCCAGGTAAATTTGAAATTCCAGACCTGCTTGCATTTATCTCCCAAACCTTTGTTGAAGTCAACTTGAGATTTAAATCTCCCCCAATGATTATGCTTGGGTCTTCCAGAGCATTTGAGGCAGCTAAAATTTCCTAGTAGGGGACGTGGTCTACTATGACCCATATATGTTCATCACAATCAGACACAAACCTGATTTTTTTTCTTCCAAATGAATAGAGATGGAAAAGGTTAGAGTGGACTCTGAGTGAGCTTTAAAATCTGGGCACCACCTGGTAAGCAGACCATCTGACTGCCCATCTGCATCCAACGAACAAAACAACCAATTTTTCAGCCAAGGTTCAAAAATGGCATTGATGACAGAAAGGGCACATCTAGATATGCATATCATCTTGGAACATGATTTGTGGCATGGGCATCAAAGAAGCAACCAATAGTGACAATCTCATCAGCAGAAGCAGAGTATGTAGCAGGTACATCAACAGCATGTCAAGCACTTTGGATGCAAAGAATTTTGAAGGACCTAATGCACAATCAAAAAGAGTCTACTACAATCTATTGTGACAAGTCCACCATTGCACTATCAAAGAATCATGTTTTTCACAAGAGAACAAAGCATATTGACACGAGATATCACTTCATTCGAGAACTTGTCAACAATAGAGAACATCCTACAACATTGCAGATCAAAGAAGCAACTTGCAGACATTTTTACAAAGGCTTTAGCACAAGACCAATTTGAGTATTTGAGAAAAGCATTGGGCATTATAAATATTGATGTAAGATGTAATTAGTAGTAGAAATTAGGGGGGAGTGTTGGAGGTATTAATTTCTACCTACCAACAACCACCTACTTCTTCGAGACTCTTCTCCACCGACATCCAGCAATGCTTCCAGATATTTCCATTGCGAGAACTCTCTGGATTCTCCAGAGTCTTCCAAAGTCTCTATAAATACGAGGCAAGAGGCAAATGTAATCGTGTTGATCATTGAGCAATACAATTTGTGTTTGTTATTTACTGTGTGTTATTTTGCTTCTGCCCACTTCACTACCATTGTTTCATAAATTAAGATGATATATGGTTTGCATTATAGGAAAGGACTCATTGAGCAATACAATTTGTGTTTGTTCTTTACTGTGTGTTATTTTGCTTCTGCCCCCTTCACTACCATTGTTTCATAAATTAAGATGATATATGGTTTGCAGTATAGGAAAGGACTATCATGAGGAAACCCTTTTGAGGGCTTTCCTTGCTCCAAGGGCCTGATTATCCTACACAACCTTCTATTGTGCCTTGGATAGGTGATACTTCATGCCTACAGGGTTGGATTGGTAGGGGGTGTTCGAGTGCAATGCCTCCGGGCGACGAATTTTTATATGTGAGACTAAAACGGGACCTCAACGCATAGCCTTTACTGTCAGATAAGCTTTCGTCTACGGGCTTCAGAGGGTGTACAGGCTCCGACCCTTCTACCTCCGCTAACTTTTCCAGAATTTTACGGGGCTCCGGGGGSCTAGGATGCCAAGACAGGGAAATAGTCACTAACGAGCTTCTCTTTCTAGGGGASATTGYCGGGGATGAGACCGGAGGAACGTGAGGAGAAACAWMYTTTGTTTCGTCTGACAGGATGGGAGAAGAAAGAGAATTAACAGGCTCCAAAGGACAGATAGAAATCTTACCGGGAGTTGGTACAAAAGTGGCGAGAGCTTCCTTTGAAATGTCCTTCAGAGCTTCGAGAGTCATCCTGGCGGAGTCCACTTACGATTATGAAGGAGCTGTGCATTGTCTTTTGCGTGCTGATCCCCATCAATGCCTTAGATTTCGGAACCCAAATTTTTTTCTTGGTGGGAACCTCAAGGATTACCTTTTTGCAATGATTCTAGAGGTGTCTGATTTCATGGCATAAAAAACAAAGGTAACCGCCGATAGTCCACCCTTTGTCTCTAAGAACTTTCCCCGCAAACCAACTCGAGTTCTCCAATCAACCCATCCCAGATGTCAATTTCAATCTGGACCCATGCCCACCGTCGATCCGCCTTTGACTCCCAACAATTCTCCAAGCCACAAAACTTCCCGAGCTTGTTGCCAATGGCCGTCAGAGCAGACTCAGACCAAAAGACCAGCGGGAGGCTGGGAAGAATCGGCCATACTCATTGAACAGCTACCGGAGCCCGTACAGGATCAAATTCAACCGACCACTTTTAGAGAACAAGTCTTGAAGGGCTCCAACTACTAGCTTTGGCGTCTTTCTCCATGGTGAATTTGAAACATAACTTGCAGCGAACTAGCACGTGAAAGACTGGCGTGTAACCCAGAGTAGGCTTCCAGGAATACTCCATCCATTCCTTAAACGAGGCCTCTTTGACTGTCTTCCCGCAAAACCGTCCTACTAGATTTTTTCCCGTGACTCCGAGAAAATCTTCGATCTGAACGTCTCTACCAATCACCGTGGACACCTTCTCCCCTCTATCCCTGATACAGTTTTTGGATCTCCGAGGTTCTGCCACCTCCTGCTCTCTGAGCTTCTCACAAATTTTTTCTCTGCTGCTCCGGTAAGGGGAGGGTAAAGGATCCACTGCATGGGAACTGGAGCATTGGGGAGAGGAAAACACATTAAGAGAAGCATTAACTTTGGTCTGGATGGCAGTCGTTTCATTTGCTACGGAGGGAGTGAAATGAGTCCTCTCGCGCGTGAGAGCTGGAATAAGGCTCGTCGCCTGCATACTTACCACGTCCACGTGATCACCATTCGGTTCACACTGTGGCGTCCTTCCTTCCATCGATCCACGTGGCTCCATCGACGGCCTAGGATCTACCGATGGTCAAGCCCATCTTTCCTCTTGGCTGGCGATGAACTTGAGGTCGGAGACAAAAACATCGCCTGAAGTAGCCAGCTGCCATAGTCCAAAACGTCTAGTTCCGGGGGTTCGTTAAACGTTTTATCTTTTTGTTTTTTTTTTTTTAGAATTTGCGATATAAATTTAGACAAAATTGTTATTTTCTGTTGTTTAAATTGCATTTTTGAATGCATAAATGGATTCAGTATGCTGAAAAATCCTAGAACACTAAAATTATACAAACCTAACTACTAAACTCTCCAGATCCAACCATTCATCACTTAAATAGTAATTAATTAAATATTAGTTGTCAAATTAAACTTTAGAAAACATAATAAATAATTAATTAAATATTTAAATTTTTCTAAATTTGTCAAAAATGGGACATTATAAATCTTTTTGTCTCAAGATTGTTTGTCCTCAAGCAATGATATCATACTCTGATGCTCCAATGACTGAATCTATCTAAAAATGATACCAAGGTCCCAAACCATCCTAGAGAAGGTGGAGTATCCTCTGCTCATAGCAAGAATCTACGAGGTGATGTCACAAGATCCTGCTTGATTGTCCCTGATCATCCAAGCAATCAGAAGTTTCATGAACTAGATCAACTCCTCGGAAGACCACTCTTCCCAACAACCAAACCTAGGCAAACTAGCAATCCCATTGGTGTCAACTGTCACGCTGTCAACAATTGCAATCCTAGAGTCCCATACCAATCTCAAAGAGATGACATGATGTTGACGCTGCACCATTTTGATCATAATTGTCTGATCATCATACTCAGATTGCATCTCAACGTCCGTCAATCCATGGTTGTCCTTAATCCTAATGATGAAATCAAGCACTCTATTAGGAGTTCTCCTTGGAGGAAACGTCCCAAAGCTCCATTGTATACCACTATGTATCAACGAGGGTTCTTGTATACTGCTACACACCATCGTGTCCTCCTGTACCATCCTGTATCATTTATGCGCTTCTGGACCCAACACTCTACTAATGATGACTGAACATGTATCCCAGAGTGTGTCATTGTATGTCATATATCTATCCACCCAATCCAAGTGGGGGCATATCTCCTCACAGCCTAATCCACAAGGGATGTTCTTGACCATATCTTCCATTACTAAACCCTGAGCCTCTAAGGTACTTTCCAAAGGAAAGAGCTCATGATCCTCGCAATGCAAATCAAGAGTGAAAACCAAACTATCACTCTCCTCAAGTACCTACAACTCTGACTGCTCCTCGTCTTAACTCATCATAAGAGTCTCCCCTCTCACATCATGCGTGACACATACGCCCTCTAGTGTCACTGTTGCCCAAGATGATGGAGTCCCTACTATAAGGGGTGAAGAGCGTTCCATGCTCAGATGATAATGTAGTTCCTCAACCTCTCGGTCCTTGTCCTCAACAAACTTGAGTGCAAGGTCCATGTCCATAAACAACTGTAAGTAATCTGACTTCAACTATTCTAATGCCTTAATGATGATACAAAATTGGGCAATAGTGACTCCACCTGTCATCCCATTGTGTAGCTCCTCCATCTGGGCCCTCCACACAAGCTCCTCAATAAACCTATGGGCTCCACCAGTCCTGGTCAACACCCGTGTAACCTGATCCTCGGTCACCAATAGACGATCCTCCAAATCGTGTAGTGCTAAAGGCCTCTGCCCTACCGCATCCAACTGGACTGAGTTGTCATCTGTAAGAGTGATCCCATCTTCCTCCTCGTAGGAATCATAAGCAGTGACTGGAGATGACTCTTCATCATACATGGATGCTAGCTCGACTCCATCCTCACCAACCATCCCAATACATGTGCCATCCTAACCATCACCGGTGCCAATGTCCTGGGCTCCATCAACTAATGCCAATGGTGCAATAGATGTTGTTGTGTCATCCCAAACCTCATCACAAGATGAGGATGCTACCTCCTCATGATCCAGAGTGT
The DNA here is from genome assembly GCA_010110895.2 of Picea sitchensis. Classification (NCBI taxonomy): domain Eukaryota; kingdom Viridiplantae; phylum Streptophyta; class Pinopsida; order Pinales; family Pinaceae; genus Picea; species Picea sitchensis. The sequence goes on from SNQJ01S0097039.1 coordinate 14,256, forward strand.
TATCCTCCTGTACACCACATGTACTAATGTCGCTACCCTCATGGGAAAACTCTAATGATGTACCCAAAGATGTTGCTCTGTCACCCTCATCGCACACCAACTCACCATATATGCATGAGTGCTCAACCCAAGAATCACCCTAAGATCTTATCATTCCACAACGATGCGGAGATTTATCCTTTTCCATGATCACTCCGGAATTTATTTTCACTCCCTTCCTCATAGCTACTAATTTCTCTTGTATCCGCTCATACCGTCCTATCCAATCCTTGTGATATCTTTGTATGTCCTCCACTAAATGGGGTTTATTCCACTCGAAGTGTGTGAGGATGCAAAAATCTATGAATGATAAGGCTACCCGTACCTCCTTATTAAGGGCCATATACCTTATCAAACAATTTACAAGCTCCCTTTTGTTATCCATCGACCTTGTTTTGATTTGGACTGAAGGGATCTCCTTTTCACCACGGACTGAACCAAAATCTGAAGTCAAAGCTACCCTCAAACCACATAGCTATAACATAATCGCTTATGGCAGCTCCTGGATCCTCATATGGCAACAAACTAGTATCTCCTCTTATAATAAATGTCCCTTTACAACTAGATTTTAGAGCTGTAGTTACACCAACATATATAATCCAGAATAATATCGTAAAATGGCAGAATTAATGCTCTATGGAAGACAACCCAATACTCCAACCAATGATTTCTAGCACTGTCCCAGCTTCAACCAAAGTTTCTATGTGGTTTCTGATGTGTCTAGGATGATACGTTTCAACCTCTTTATAACTCCC
>SNQJ01S0097039.1:17244-46585 GCA_010110895.2 Picea sitchensis
CATAGTTTCACTTTCTATGAAAACAGAGAAAAGCAGGAGAAAAAAATAAAAGGTAGCAAAATAGAAAAAAACAACAAAGCAGGGCACCGATTCCCGTATGTATCTTTGAACCTTCTTCTTCTCAACTTCAATCCCCCCTGGTCCCCACAACAGATGAGAAGAAAATGGAGAAATAAATAAAATAATAACTTTACTCAGCAGAAATAGAACAGGTAGACACAGTGTTCCCATCCACAGAATGAAAGCATACCTTGCGTACAGACCCCGCCCGATGGTTCCCTCTTCTGATGGCTCCCAACTGCTTTTCGTAAAGTCCTCTGCATTGCAAGGTGCATGCTTTCCAGGAACATAAACTAAGAGCACAGACAAATATGGTGGGACTGCCACCATTGAAAAACAACAATAACAATGAAACTTACCCGTCAACAAAGGACGACAAGAGCTCAGGCCCAAAAACTGCAAACCACAACAATAGGTCCAACAACTTGCAAAGTTGAAAAACAACAAACCAATGAACAACCACAAAGAGCTCAAACTACAATTGCAGGACCTCAACTTTGCACAGCTTGATCAAACAAGAACCAAAACCATGGAACGAAGCATCGAATAAGGATCAAACACTTGAGCACCAATGTTAACCATGAACAAAATTGTATTGCAACCCATCTGTACAATAATCATTTAACACTGCTAGAGCTGTTAGGTAAACAGTTAAGACTGTCAAGACCGTCGAAGGGCGTAGGCCTGTGCAAGCATTTAAGAAAATATGCAGCGTGGCAAGTCTGTTCTCTCGAAGCATGCAACAGTAAAACAAAAATCAGATATAGTAATATGGTAGAGAATGTATTCTACCCAACAAAAAATGCTAAGGGAGGCATTCGAACTAATGCTAGCATTAATCCACCATCAACCAATGCATAATAAAATATATCATTCAAAAAGACCATATACTACCAAATACTTTGGACAGGTCAAGATATTTAACATTGGGAATAGCGAAGGCTGTAATAAGATCTCCAATCCTTTGTCCAATCAAATATTGACAAACATGATACTTTTTATTATATTAAAATCGATGTCTTCACTTCCCTTGTTCCAACAATAGACAATATGGAAATATTTCTGGTCAATGCACAATCTAATACCAGGTCAACAATTTATCAATCGCTATAGTCCCTCTACGCCTACGGTAGGGACTAATAATTTGTAGGGTCGGTGCATTGTCAATTCACGTTTTCCAGTTTTAAAGTGGATGACATATTGAATTTCATTTATAACATTGTGTGCCTTGCTTTAAAAGGATTCCAACACAACAAATAATTGTGGTTAGAGAGACGGTGGTATCTATATTTAGGAATTTGATCTTTATTTAGTGTTTAGGTGTTGTTTAAACATTTAGTTTTTTAAACTTTTTTATAGAAATTGTGGAAAATAAATTTTCGTTAAATTTCCATTTTTTATTGTTTAAATTACATTTTTGAATACATAAATAGATTAAGTACTATGAAAAATATATAAAACACTCTAATTTTACAGACTCAATTGCTCAAATCTAAAATTCCAACAAATTTTAAGCATATTTTAATAAAAATTAATCCCAGAAAAACTCCAAAAAATGTTTAGACTACATCCAATGTATGTTCACATGAGCATCACTTTTTCCCTACAATATATATTAGAATGAATGAGCTTTTTTCGAATAAATATTTAAATTATTTGCCACATCCTTTATATCAAAACCCTTTATAAATATAGATATGTAATGTAGATCTACATGGAACATATCTTTAAATACATATTTGAACTATTTGACATGGAGTACCATCCTTTATATCAAAACCCTTGTATAAGTAGATATACGATATAGATCTACATGGAGTATATTCTAAACTTAGAATGAGTAAAATTTATGTTAAAAAAAATAAAATAAAGTTTTAGTTTTTATAATATAAGAGATAGTTTTGGAAGATAAAGAGGAGGTATGAATTTGAAAATTTTGATTGGAAAATAAGTTGACACAACTTTGAAATATTGGACATTGGAGGTAAAGTGAGATCTTTCTAGAAAGATCCACGGTGTCTTTAAAAGGGAGGAGAGTTAGTCATTTGGGGTATATTGGATTTGGATCATTTTTTTTATGGAATGTTTGGTGAGCTAAGGTTTTTGTTAGGGTTTTGGAAAAACCCTTTCATTGGAGTTCGGTGGTGAAACCATCCATTTTAGTTAGACAAGGGTGCTTCATCTTGTGTTTTTTTCAGTTTGGATTGTGGTGATTTGTTGAGATAGGTTGTGGCACTTGGAGGGTTTGATCTCATTTGTTGAGGAGACCATGACATGATACCAGGTTTTTAGTTTGTATTGTGTGTTTTCTATTTGCCATAGCATCCATTGGATTATTGTATCCATATTTCATTTCATAATAAAATAATCCATGATTCTCTTTTGTTCCATGTGTACCTAGTTTGATCAATTATATGTTAGACGAAATGTCTCCACTGAAATGAATGCTAAAAAAAAATTAATTCCATGGCCTAGAAATTCATGATATCCCTATCTAGCTCTAAGCCGGATACTACAGTGGTATCAGAGCATGTTCTTGGACAAATGTGGGGATGAGGGAAGCCTTACATCTGATTGATGAGACCAGAAGAATGAAAATATTCCTCAAGGAGGGTTCGAATGGGAGTTTGGAAGGCTTTCCAAGCGGCAACGAGTTATTTATTTGACCGAACGAATTGATAATTACAAGGGAAAATATTTTCATGTCATGGTTTCTATATGGCAACGTTTGGCGTAATTTTGGATAGTTAAAGCGAATGATATTCGTGGGACAAATTACAGTGAGACTCATGAGAAGAATTTTGTGGGTTTCCCAGTCAAGGCGAATTCCAATTTAGGGATTTTGCTTACTGTGTGCACAGAGGCGAGTCGTTCATCTTTAAGAGGCTCAATATCAAGAGTATTTCTGGTGGAGAGAGCATCACATTGGTGACTGGATGAACATGTTGATTCGTGGGTTCCTTATTTTTTTGCTAGAGCCTTGTCAGACTTCAATCTGGGCGCATTAATCCACAAAGAAATAGAGGTCGAGTTATTGTTGCTAGAGAAGGCGAGTTCACACATAGAACTGGTTGAATCTCTCTTGGAAAAATTGAGTTTCCTGGCTTTACATTCGAGTTTACCAAGGAGAGGTCGAATAACATCATTCATGTGGGATGAGTTGATTAGGGAGGTCGAGTTTAAAGGGGTGAAAGTAATATACCTGGCAAGGAAAATTTTAATAAGTGGAAGGGCCATAATTTCTTCAGGGCACAATTTGACATTGGGGAATCGAATCACGTGGTGGCAGGGCATACTTTCTTACTGGTGCAAGTTGGGATTGAACTATTAATTGGAGGGAGAATTTCATTTTTCACTGGCACGAATTGGTAACACCCTGACTGCTAATCGAATTCCTTCATCAATAAAAGGGGCACTATAATTATGAGGATTGGACTCCCTCTTGCAGAGAGTTTGTATATGAGCTAGAGTATATTTAAGGAGAATCGAGCTCCTTCAACACAGTCATTTCTGTAGGTTTTCCTATTGCGGAAATGTATGGTATCTCACCAGGGTGAATCTCTCATTTTGGTTCTTATTCTTCTATGTTGGGTGCACATCTGAACGAGACAGAGGTCGATTACTCAAGAGGAGGGTGAGTTACCCACTGGAGGGCCAAGTTATGAGTAGGGCGACTGCTGCCAAGGTGGGACGAATTTTCTAGGCACGAATTCTTGCAGAGGGGTCGAGTTGGAGGTTGGGAGAAGTGTGTAATTGCTTGATGGACGAGTTTTAATCACAGAGGCTGAGTATGACTCTATTCTCCCTTGTTATGAGTCTCTCATTCCTTGGCTGGGAGAGTATCCAAGCTTTTACATGTTGTGCTTCTGTAATGGACAAAGTTGCTCATTTCTGAGAATTGTTTTTGCTGTGTGGAGGTCATGGGGTCTCCTCCTTACACCATCTCTATCTGTGGTAGCGCTACTGAAATATTTGGTTCACCTACATGCTGCTCTATTCCAGAGACACTATTGTTGATAAATATTTGTTGAATTATTCCTTGGAGAGTTGGGATCTTGAAGAACACTTGCAAATTGCATAACCCAGATTGTTATTTAATTGCAAGACAGTGCCAGCAAAAAGAGGGACTGTTTGGTAAATATTTTGAACAAGTTATCTAATGAAAACTTGAAGAAAATTAGCCATAATATTAGTGAAAATCGATGATAGTTGGCAGATTTAGCATCAGTTGGGGCTGCCATTTGGGTTGTTGGCCTGAAGAGAGAAATTGTTGAATATTTCTTATCACTAGAAGCCATTACAGGTTCCATTGTTGAGGGGCATGACAATTTGTTGTGGGTTGAACGATTGCCTCTATTGCTGGGTGCGACCCTTTGGGAGTAAAGACTAAGCCGATACGTGAGCCAGATATTGTTGTTGGAGAATCTACTATCTAGGCAAGGTATATCATTTTAAAGGTTGCAAAAGAAGGGGGGATTCGAGATTGTTGTGGTTGTGACATTGTGGTGAAGTAGTTCCATGCTCCATTTTTAGCAAATGCCAACTGTTGTTTCAGAATTCAAGAATCTCAGATTTTGGCTCCACTACTGTAGTTGACTGTAACTCCACTTGTCAGGGAGTTATAAAGAGGTTGAAACATATCATCCTAGACACATCAGAAACCACATAGAAACTTTGGTTGAAGCTGGGACAGTGCTAGAAATCATTGGTTGGAGTATTGGGTTGTCTTCCATAGAGCATTAATTCTGCCATTTTACAATATTATTCTGGATTATATATGTTGGTGTAACTACAGCTCTGAAATCTAGTTGTAAAGGGACATTTATTATAAGAGGAGATACCAGTTTGTTGCCATATGAGGATCCAGGAGCTGCAATAAGCGATTATGTTATAGCTATGTGGTTTGAGGGTAGCTTTGCCTTCAGATTTTGGTTCAGTCCGTGGTGAAAAGGAGATCCCTTCAGTCCAAATCAAAACAAGGTCGATGGATAACAAAAGGGAGCTTGTAAATTGTTTGATAAGGTATATGGCCCTTAATAAGGAGGTACGGGTAGCCTTATCATTCATAGATTTTTGCATCCTCACACACTTCGAGTGGAATAAACCCCATTTAGTGGAGGACATACAAAGATATCACAAGGATTGGATAGGACGGTATGAGCGGATACAAGAGAAATTAGTAGCTATGAGGAAGGGAGTGAAAATAAATTCCGGAGTGGTCATGGAAAAGGATAAATCTCCGCATGGCTGTGGAATGATAGGATCTCAGGGTGATTCTTGGGTTGAGCACTCATGCATATATGGTGAGGAGTTGGTGTGCGATGAGGGTGACAGAGCAACATCTTTGGGTACATCATTAGAGTTTTCCCATGAGGGTAGCGACATTAGCACATGTGGTGTACAGGAGGATAACACTGGATCATGAGGAGGTAGCATCCTCATCTTGTGATGAGGTTTGGGATGACACAACAACATCCATTGCACCATTGGCATTAGTCAATGGAGCCCAAGACATTGGCATTGGTGATGGTTAGGATGGCACATCTATTGGGATGGTTGGTGAGGATGGAGTCGAGCTAGCATCCATGTATGATGAAGAGTCATCTCCAGTCATTGCTTATGATTCCTACGAGGAGGAAGAGGGGATCACTCTTACAGATGACAACTCAGTCCAGTTGGATGTGGTAGGGCAGAGGCCTTTAACACTACACGATTTGGAGGATCGTCTGTTGGTGACCGAGGATCAAGTTACACGGGTGTTGACCAGGACCGGTGGAGCCCATAGGTTTATTGAGGAGCTTGTGTGGAGGGCCCAGATAGAGGAGCTACACAATGGGATGGCAGGTGGAGTCATTATTGCCCAATTTTGTATCATCATTAAGGCATTAGAATAGTTGAAGTCAGATTACTTACAGTTGTTTATGGACAGGGACCTTGCTCTCAAGTTTGTTGACGACAAGGACCGAGAGGTTGAGGAGCTACATTATCATCTGAGCATGGAACGCTCTTCACCTCTTATAGTAGGGACTCCATCATCTTGGGCAACAGTGACATTGGAGGGCGTATGTGTCACGCATGATGTGAGAGGGGAGACTCTTATGATGAGTTAAGATGAGGAGCAATCAGAGTTGCAGGTACTTGAGGAGAGTGATAGTCTGGTTTGCACTCTTGATTGGCATTGCGAGGATCATGAGCTCTTTCCTTTGGAAAGCACCTTAGAGGCTCAGGGTTTAGTAATGGAAGATATGGTCAAGCACATCCCTTGTGGACTAGGCCGTGAGGAAATATACCCCCACTTGGATTGGGTGGACAGATATATGACATACAATGACACACTCTGGGATACATGTTCAGTGATCATTAGTAGAGTGTTGGGTCCAGAAGCGCATAAATGATACAGGATGGTACAGGAGGACACGATGGTGTGTAGCAGTATACAAGAGCCCTCGTTGATACATAGTGGTATACAATGGAGCTTTGGGACGTTTCCTCTAGGGAGAACTCCTGATAGAGTGCTTGATTTCATCATTAGGATTGAGGACAACCATGGATTGACGGACGTTGAGATGCAATCTGAGTATGATGATCAGACAATTATGATCAAAATGATGCAGCGTCAACATCATGGCATCTCTTTGAGATTGGTATGGGACTCTGGGATTGCAGTTGTTGACAGCTTGACAGTCGACACCAATGGGATTGATAGTTTGCCTAGGTTTAGTTGTTGGAAAGAGTGGTCTTCCGAGGAGTTGATCGAGATCATGAAACTTCTGATTGCTTGGATGATCAAGGACAGTCAAGCAGGATCTTGTGACATCACCTCGCAGATTCTTGCTATGAGCAGAGGATACTACTCCACCTTCTCTAGGATGGTTTGGGACCTTGGTATCATTTTTAGATAGATTCAGTCGTTGAAGCATCAGAGTATGATATCATTGCTTGAGGACAAACAATCTTGAGACAAGAAGATTTGTAATGTCCCATTTTTAACAGACTTAGAAAAATTTAAATATTTAATTAACTATTTATTATGTTGTCTAAAATTTAATTTGACAACTAATATTTAATTAATTATTATTTAATTTTTAAATAACTTAATCAAAATAATATTATAAAGTCACTTTAATAAAATAAAATGCATTTCTAGAAACTTGGAGGAGGTCAAGTAAGGGGGTCTTTAAAAGGGAGGATAACTAGTCATTTGGGGCATATTGGATTTGGATCATTTTCTTAGAATGAATGCTTAAAAAAAATAATTTAGTAACTTAGAAATTCATGTTATCCCTTTCTAGCTCTAAGCTCGATACTACAAAAAACGAAATCTATTTTTGATCATTGATATATCTCTATCACTTTGGAACTTTTTAAGGATGTGGCAAGAAGTTAAAAGGAGGACTATTTCTCATTTAGATAATAACAAAATGTTCATTAATTTTAGATAATAACAAAATGTTCATTAATTTGTTATATATATGAATGAGAGATGAGAGGTTTTTTGAGGTTTTGAAGATATGGTTTTCAGCGTGAGGCTACGGGCTTGAATTTTTTTCCCGAGTGAAGAGTTGGTTTTTTTTCAGACAAATCAGTTGTGCACATTTATGAAACTGAATAGTCTAAATGTTCTATTTTTTTGGTTGTTTTCAAGTAATTTTTTTCTATTGATTTTGTCCAAAATCTTGTGATGAATGGTTGGATCTGCAGATTTTAGTGGTTAAGTTTGTATAATTCTAGTATTCCAGGGTTTTTCAGCATGCTGAATCTATTTATGCGTTCAGAAATACAATTTAAACAACAGAAAATAACAATTTTATCTAAATTTACATCACAGATTCTAGCCAAAAAAAAAAAAAAAACCCAAAAAATAAAACGTTTAACGAACCCCCGGAACTAGACGTTTTGGACTATGGCAGCTGGCTACTTCGGGCGATGTTTTTGTCTCCGACCTCAAGTTCATCGCCAGCCAAGAGGAAAGATGGGCTTGACCATCGGTAGATCCTAGGCCATCGATGGAGCCACGTGGATCGATGGAAGGAAGGACGCCACAGTGTGAACCGAATGGTGATCACGTGGACGTGGTAAGTATGCAGGCGACGAGCCTCATTCCAGCTCTCACGCGCGAGAGGACTCATTTCACTCCCTCCGCAGCAAATGAAACGGCTGCCATCCAGACCAAAGTTAATGCTTCTCTTAATGTGTTTTCCTCTCCCCAATGCTCCAGTTCCCATGCAGTGGATCCTTTACCCTCCCCTTACCGGAGCAGCAGAGAAAAAATTTGTGAGAAGCTCAGAGAGCAGGAGGTGGCAGAACCTCGGAGATCCAAAAACTGTATCAGGGATAGAGGGGAGAAGGTGTCCACGGTGATTGGTAGAGACGTTCAGATCGAAGATTTTCTCGGAGTCACGGGAAAAAATCTAGTAGGACGGTTTTGCGGGAAGACAGTCAAAGAGGCCTCGTTTAAGGAATGGATGGAGTATTCCTGGAAGCCTACTCTGGGTTACACGCCAGTCTTTCACGTGCTAGTTCGCTGCAAGTTATGTTTCAAATTCACCATGGAGAAAGACGCCAAAGCTAGTAGTTGGAGCCCTTCAAGACTTGTTCTCTAAAAGTGGTCGGTTGAATTTGATCCTGTACGGGCTCCGGTAGCTGTTCAATGAGTATGGCCGATTCTTCCCAGCCTCCCGCTGGTCTTTTGGTCTGAGTCTGCTCTGACGGCCATTGGCAACAAGCTCGGGAAGTTTTGTGGCTTGGAGAATTGTTGGGAGTCAAAGGCGGATCGACGGTGGGCATGGGTCCAGATTGAAATTGACATCTGGGATGGGTTGATTGGAGAACTCGAGTTGGTTTGCGGGGAAAGTTCTTAGAGACAAAGGGTGGACTATCGGCGGTTACCTTTGTTTTTTATGCCATGAAATCAGACACCTCTAGAATCATTGCAAAAAGGTAATCCTTGAGGTTCCCACCAAGAAAAAAATTTGGGTTCCGAAATCTAAGGCATTGATGGGGATCAGCACGCAAAAGACAATGCACAGCTCCTTCATAATCGTAAGTGGACTCCGCCAGGATGACTCTCGAAGCTCTGAAGGACATTTCAAAGGAAGCTCTCGCCACTTTTGTACCAACTCCCGGTAAGATTTCTATCTGTCCTTTGGAGCCTGTTAATTCTCTTTCTTCTCCCATCCTGTCAGACGAAACAAAGGTTGTTTCTCCTCACGTTCCTCCGGTCTCATCCCCGACAATCTCCCCTAGAAAGAGAAGCTCGTTAGTGACTATTTCCCTGTCTTGGCATCCTAGCCCCCCGGAGCCCCGTAAAATTCTGGAAAAGTTAGCGGAGGTAGAAGGGTCGGAGCCTGTACACCCTCTGAAGCCCGTAGACGAAAGCTTATCTGACAGTAAAGGCTATGCGTTGAGGTCCCGTTTTAGTCTCACATATAAAAATTCGTCGCCCGGAGGCATTGCACTCGAACACCCCCTACCAATCCAACCCTGTAGGCATGAAGTATCACCTATCCAAGGCACAATAGAAGGTTGTGTAGGATAATCAGGCCCTTGGAGCAAGGAAAGCCCTCAAAAGGGTTTCCTCATGGTCCTTTCCTATAATGCAAACCATATATCATTTTAATTTATGAAACAATGGTAGTGAAGGAGGCAGAAGCAAAATAACACACACTAAATAACAAACACAAATTGTATTGCTCAATGATCAACACGATTACATTTGCCTCTTGCCTCGTATTTATAGAGACTTTGGAAGACTCTGGAGAATCCAGAGAGTTCTCACAACGGAAATATTTGGAAGCGTTGGTGGATGTCTATGGAGAAGAGTCTGGAAGAAGTAGGTGGTTGTTGGTAGGTAGAAATTAATACCTCCAACACTCCCCCCTAATTTCTACTACTAATTACATCTTACATCAATATTTATAATGCCCAATGCTTTTCTCAAATACTCAAATTGGTCTTGTGCTAAAGCTTTTGTAAAAATGTCTGCAAGTTGCTCCTTTGATCTGCAATGTTGTAGGATGAGTTCTCCATTGTTGACAAGTTCTCGAATGAAGTGATATCTCGTGTCAATATGCTTTGTTCTCTTGTGAAAAACATGATTCTTTGATAGTGCAATGGTGGACTTGTCACAATAGATTGTAGTAGACTCTTCTTGATTGTGCATTAGGTCCTTCAAAATTCTTCGCATCCAAAGTGCTTGACATGTTGTTGATGTACCTGCTACATACTTTGCTTCTGCTGATGAGATTGTCACTATTGGTTGCTTCTTTGATGCGCATGCCACAAATCCTGTTCCAAGATGATATGCATATCCAGATGTGCTCTTTCTGTCATCAATGCCATTTTTGAACCTTCGCTGAAAAATTGGTTGTTTTGTTCGTTGGATGCAGATGGGCAGTCAAACGGTCTTCTTACCAAGTGGTGCCCAGATTTTAAAGCTCACTCGAAGTCCACTCTAACCTTTGCCATCTCTATCCATTTGGAAGAAAAAAAATCAAGTTTGTGTCTGATTGTGATGAACATATATGGGTCATAGTAGACCGCGTCCCCTACTAGGAAATTTTAGCTGCCTCAAATGCTCTGGAAGACCCAAGCATAATCATTGGGGGAGATTTAAATCTCAAGTTGACTTCAACAAAGGTTTGGGAGATAAATGCAAGAAGGCCTGGAATTTCAAATTTACCTTGCCTGTCAAGTGCAAATTTGATGATAGACGTTTGTTTTTCATGCATGCCATTTTATTTATAAGTGTCAGGTTCTCAACTTTCTTGTTGTTTACAAATGAGAAAGGAATCCTTTGAATAGACAACCCGTTGGCTAATGCTAGATGAGGGTTTGAAGTGGTGAGTTTCGAAACAAATCCGGAAGTTCTTGAACGGATTCTGGTCAGAGGGAAAGATGTTGTTGAGATAGCCATTGACAATCCCATGGAGGCAAAGGCTTACTTGCAAGTTGTAGTGGAATCCTACGGTTTCCTTTCTGGACTTTAACCAAATGGGTAAACATTTGCTCACTACGTTTGTTTGGCAAGTGTTTGGCCAAAGTATTAAGAAAGTCGGGTATTTGTTTGACAAATTGTATACACAATCAGTGTTAAAGTCTTGTGGATGCATGACATGCGTCCCAACTTCGGGGTGTGGCTAATGCTATGCATTAAATGAAAGGAAGATAGGTCTATGCAGTGGGTTCTAATTGATGAAGAGTATCAGCAAGGTTGGGCGAGAACAATAGGGCCAAGGAGCATTAAACGTGGATACAAGGAGCATGGAGACCAGGGAGCACTAAGTGTATAGACCAATAAACACTAAGCATGGATATAAGGAGCATTAAGCATGGAGACCAAAGAGCACGCATGATATGAGTACCTTTACCACTTGATACCTGGGAGCACAGAACTAGGAAGGAAGCACATAGACAAGAGAAACAAATGAAGTATGTGTTCTGCATGAGGGAGTTGTTACTGATAATTGTTGCTTACCAATTGAGCTTCACATTTGAGGGAGGAAACCCAGGCTGAGCAGAGAATGATGCTCACTTACAACTTATTTGTATCTGAAAATATATATTAGACCTATCGATACATTCCATGCCTAAGAGAGACAGGCTCCCCACACAATCCCATAAATGCCATAGAGAAATAAGATAAGAAGGAAGATCATGAGATTTGGTCATGGAAAAAAACCTGTTCTATTGCAGTGATGGAGCGAGCCAACCACACTCGCCAACGATTTATCACGAGATCTGTTGCACCCAAAAGTGTTCATCTCAGCACGACAACACCCCTCAAATCCACATAAACCTTAGCGACTTCCATTGGATACAAGCATCACAGAGAAAACATTGATATCTCTCCCAACAGTAGAGAGCAAGCATCGGTTTGAATCACATCTCCCTCAACAACAGAGAGCAAGCATCGTTCTGAATCGATGTTATCTCCCTCAGCCACCATCGGATACGAGCAGGTTGCAGATAGAGAAAGCATTGGTTTGAATCGACGTTATCTCCCTCAACCACCACCAAATAAGAGCAAGCTACAGATAATAGTGAACAATGAACAATGAACATGATTATGGCGTTGTCCATCAACCCTTGGGATTCGACATGATCTGAAATTTATTAATTTACTTATCTTCTAGTGATGCAACAGTGCAACAACATGGATTTATTTATGGCTTTTACTCCTATACAACTACTTCCCTGCAAGATACACATAACCCAACCTCCATCCTCCAGGTCTCGGGCCCTAATCTTAGCCCTATATTATATGCAGGTAACCCTAATACCTATAGGCTATATTGCACATGTGACATACCCATTAGAGTTTTTGACGAGTACTCGAGGCGGTTACACGTCAATTGACAGGTGGATAGTTTTAGTGCAAGTCAGTAATGACTTGTAATTTTTATAATGTCGTGTCAAATATGGGTTGTGGGACCAAATACGGGTTGTAGCCCGTCAAATTACAAGCATAAATGCAAGGCCATACTCTCAAAGAAGTTTCTTCACATCGTTTTTTGAAAGACACAAGTTAGTGGATGTGGAACCAGTAAAGTTGGTCCTGACGTGGTGAAACTTCCCAATCAATGCAACAACAATCTCAAAGAGGCTTGACCACTTCTTGGTGTCAGAGGCTTTCACGACTAGCTATTTTTGTATGAAGTCATGGGTTTCATACGAAGGTCTCTTAGACCATCTTCTAGTTCTTTTTCAGCTAGAATCTAGAAGGGAGAAGCCGACATCCTCTTCCAAGATGAAGCACACTTTGTTTCAGGAGGAAGACTTTCATAAATTTTTCAAAGAGACGTGGATCACTTGTCCACCAGATCTTCAAGCTCCTATATGAGATAGATTGTGGACAACATTGCATGTATTAAAGTTGTAGCTAAGAAGTGGAGAAAATCCTTCATTAAGCATAAGACCCATTCATTGTTGAAAGAGACGAAGGTGAAGATTGACAATCTGTATTCAGATATGTCTTCGGGATCCCTCTCAACTTCTAAATTAATTCATATCTACTCTTTCGAAGCTTGCAAGAGCTCTATATTGGAAAAGGAAGAGGTTGTTTGGCGCCTTAAGAGCCGGGCCATATGGATAAAAGAGAGGGATATTAACACCAAATTTTTCCACTAGTTCACCAATCACTGGAAAAATTTGAACTCGATTTGGGGAATAAAATCATTGAATGGTGTTTAGGTTCATTCGTTCAAAGAAAATCTTGAGGAATGTGTACACCATTTTAAATCTCTATTTTCATAAAAAAAAGTGGGAGCCTGCTCTAGGAAATCCTTGATGTTATTTCTAAAATCCCAAATGTGATTATGGAAAAAAATTTAGCGACTCTCAAATCTATGCAAAAAGGTAAGAGTCATGGGATGAATGGCCTCACCATTGAATTCTATGATATGGTGAAACAAGTTTTGTTATTTAGGTTACGAGAGAATCTCAGATGTCGGGGAATATGTTGGGCTCATTGAATTTGACATTTCTTACTCTTATACCCAAAAAACAAGACATAGTAACATTCGATGACTTTCGCTTCATTGTGTGTTCCAATGTGATATACAAGTTAGTGGAAAAGAACATATCTCTTAGACTAAATCCAATATCGAGTGAAGTCATTACAGAATAACAATTCGACTTCCTATAAAAAAAAGGGAAATTCATGATGTGTGTCAATAGCGCAAGAGGCTCTTCACTCGACTAAGTTGTCAAAACAGTGAGCGACTATCCTCAAGTTGGATCTTTCTAAATCCCACAATCATGTTAATTGAACCTTTATGAGGTTAGTAATTCTTAAAATGGGAGGGAACCAACCCACACTAAACTATATAATGGGCTGCGTAGAGTTTGTAACTTTTGTAGTTTTAATCAATGACTCCCCATCTAGTTTCTTCTAGGCTACTAGGGAACTCAGAGAAGGGTTTCCTCTTTCCCCCTTCCTCTTTCTCATTGTAGCGGATGCTCTGAGTAGGTTGATCCATGAATCCATATATAAAGGCGAGTTAAGGGGAGTAAAGGTCTCTGATCAAGTGGTGATCACTCACTTTCTCGTGGATGATGGACTATGCTTCACTCAAGGGACATCGAGAGATTTATCTTCGTTGAATGGAGTGTTGGATTTATATTGTAAAGCCATGGGTATGGTAATAAACCAAGAGAAATCTTGTCTTATCCCATCTATCCTATACAATTATTCTCTAAGTCAATTAGACTCTCTTCTCCCCTTCCCGTGAAAAGAGTTGGACTCGGGATTCAAATACCTAGGTTTCTTTTTGAAACCAAATGGGTGTAAATACACTGATTGGTTGTGGTTGTATAAAAAAGTTGAATCACACATTTCCCTCTAGGTCAACATGTTTCTATCAAGAGGAGGTCGTAAAACTTGATCATATCCATTCTATAAAGTATACCTATGCAATGGACGTCGATATTGATGGTGCCCAAAGGTTTTCTCACAAAAATAAAAATAAAAAGATTTCAATTCCTCTATAGAGGATCGAGGCCAGTTGGAGGTATCCCCCTTTTCAAATGGCATCGAGTAGAATTTATAAATAAGATAGGGGGTGGGGTGTAAAAAGTGTATGCCGTTTTTCCATATCCTTGGTAGGTAGAAGCTTGTGGAAGCTCACCCACAACACATCTTTTTGGGGAAAAGTCATGAAATCAAAATATTTGCATAATATGTCCTCTAAGGAGTGGGATCGATAGCCACGTAAGTCCCCCAATGGTTCTATCATGTGGAAATATTTGGTTTTTGATTTTTCCTTTGGTGGGATCATGGATGGTATGGAAGATAGGCAACAATAGAAAAGTGAGAATTGGGGAAGGCCCTTGGATGGGTGTCGAGGAGGAATTATGTCTCTCCAATGATCTTATCTGGACTCTCCATGGGGTAAGAATTTTCTCCCTCGAGGATGAAAAATAACAATTTGTTGAGGTTTGTGGAATGTAGGACTGGAAGACAAGTGCATAAGTTGGATTGCAAGGTCCTCTAGTGGCCGAGTGAAATTCCTATGCAGGAACATAGACATATAAATTCATCAAATTAAAGGAAGAGGAGGATGAAACCCTCTCTTGGTCCAAAAATACGGGCAACAATGAATACACAACCAAGATGGGGTACGTAGCTGTAGCAGAAGCTAGTTTTTCTAGTGAAAATAAGTGGTGGTGGAGCACTCTATGGAAACTCCACACCCCACTGAAAAGAAAAATAACAATATGGATTTCTCTTACAATCAAATTATTAATGTGGGAAAAAATGTTTAAAATGTGGTTGGATTGGTCCAAGACGATGCACTTTATTCAAAATTAAAGAGGAATCCAGTGCTCATTTGTCTATTTCTTGTTCTTATACAGTGCATGTACTCCAACATGTATCATCTTAATTCAAGCCAAAGGCATCCCGGGGACACCCATATCTAGATCCATGCTTAAGAGCATGGCTTGAGGATAAGACAGTAAAATAAGTGGAAGGTCTTCCTTGTATCTTGGTCAACATATAATGGTTTGCACACAACAACAACATCTTCAAAGACATGGATATCCCCCCAAAAATCATGCCAAATCAAATAATAAACATCTCTAAGGAATTTTGGGTAAAATCCAAAGGCAAAAAGAAATGGTTTCTGGTGATGTTAGATTTGGATATGGAAATCCCCTGGGGTTTCTTTGACAGTGCCAGTAAAGGGCACCCTCCTTATTGCAAGGTCGGGGTCGTGTTATTCCTTAATCAAAATCATTTAATGTATATTCGGTATTCACCTGGTAGAGGCTCAAATAACAAAGTTTAATTTGTCACTTTAAGAACATTGTTGGCCACTGCCCTGGAGAAAGCACTGAAAAAATTGCAGGTGCTGGGAGATTCCAAACTTGTTATTGATTGGCCTTTGCATAAAGTCAAAGTGGAAAATGTATGTTTAGGACCTTTACTCAATGATATTCAGGAAAATTGCCAAGCATTTGACTGGCTCTCTTTTAACCACATCTACAGAGAGCTAAATATGAAAGTGGATGAACTCTCTAAGGAGGCCTTACTGCTTCCTTCTGGAGCCTTTGGTTTCTATGAATTTGTTGATGGTTTAGAGTTGGAATCCATGGAATTCTGAGTCTAAATCTCTCTGTCTAGTCAGTTGTAAGTGGACTAAGGAATTTTTTGTAATGGTTACAATTAAACTTTGAATAGAAAATATGAATGTAAAGCAAGGGGAAACAATTTTTTGTATAGTCAGAATGTTTAAGTGTAACAAGTAGAACATATGCCTTTAAATTTGATCATTCCTTCCACAGGAGACAACAATATGCATATTCACTTCTCATGAATATAATTTTTTTTTTCATATATATATATATATATGAAAGAGGGAGTACCATCTTCCCAATTCTTTTAATATGTTCTTGTAGCATTTGTAGAATTTAATCTTTTTTTAATGAATAAGAAGTTACCAATGTTTTCCATTAAAAAATGATATTGATTTATATTGAATAAATGATGTGATTATATCTATTTATATTGAATAAATGATGTGATTTATGTAAATAAATATTTAAATTATTTTTACTTAGTTTCAATAAAAAAAATATCAAAATTACCAAGTATGCAAATTTTATGGTTTTTTACAATAAAACTATTAATTTAATTTAGTTTAATTATTTTTGTTTTATATCCCTTTCTATTGTAACTGAAATATTGATTAGAAAAATATATGTTTTTCTATACTAAGGTTTTCGGTTGAAACCAAATTATAATTAAAATTCCAACAACGAATTATTACCCTCCTTATCGTTAGCAAATGTGGTTAATAGGCTTAAACTCCATTTAGACGGAGATATGATGACTATTATGCTCGATGATGGGGTGGATGGTCCCTCGGTTTCAGAAGATGATGAATTATTTTTAACAACTCCTAGGTAACTCATATTATTAGTCTTTGTTGGAGGGATTATAACAATTATTTAGTTATTGACTAGCTATTAATCTGATCTATGACCAAAAATTTGTGCACTGTTTTATAGTTTTACATTATGAATTCGATTTTATTATTATTTTTAAATATTTAAATTTATTTTTTCGTTATGTTATTGGTTGATGGAATTTGGGTTTTATGGGGAGATTGGCAGTGACCTTCTTAGGAGTGACGAGGTTCTTTAATGTTTCATTTTAAAAATGATGTACTTGTTATCGAGCGGGGGCTGAGAGATGACGACATGGTTGGAAATATAAACTCCCATTTAATGTTAGTTTTTTTTTCCAGATATTCATATTTGATGCCACTATCGATTGTCATTCCCACCTGACAACTGCTCTCGGCAACATGCTCCTTTCGCTATAGAAAAGAGGTTAGTGCATACGTTTTCTTTAAAATCTCTAACGGTAGCCATTAGACTATAATGCCAAATTATTTATGTATTCACATAATCCATTGTTTTCAACGAGTGATTTTGTTTGTGAGTATTGAAAGACTTCAGTTTAGTAGTAATATTCATGACATATAAGTTAATTCCATGTCATTTTTATTTAAAAAGATACTAATTCAGGTTATTATTTCAAAACATACTAAAAATAAAACAATTCATGTTTTGAAAGCAACATTTTAGAAGAGTTTTTAGTACACATGCCAATATAAGCAATATTTTAGAGGAGTTTTTAGTACAAATGCCAAGACAATAAGATTAAAAAGTTTTTAATACAAATGCCAAGACATTGGAAAGATGTTGCCACTTGTGATATACCACCAAATTCATTTAATGCTCAATCGTGATTGTAGTGGTCATCGTGTAATTTTTCATTCGTATATAAATTTTGATTTGTATCGAATTTCTTACCATTATAATTCACTCCATAGGCCATTTACGAAAATTATCTACGGACTAAGCTGTCATACTCATTCATCTGTAAATGTGTTGAAAATGCACAAAATAGATCTAGATGGGAATTGACATACACAGTTGCAGAGAAAATATGAGAAAAGAGAAGAAGAAGAGAAAGAATGGAATAATTCTCATTTACCAAAATGAATGAATGATAATTTACAAATGATATACTTTGTATAACTCAACCAATGCACACTGGAGGAGAAGCCAATGCACCATAGTGTTGGTCTAGAGTGATTTGGACACACACCAAGAGTTACAAGAGTAAACTGCCACCTAGTCTACTCTCTTAGGCAGTTACGGGAGTGAACTGCCACCTAGTCTGAATTAACTAGTCTATCAGGCTTCAGTTAATTGATTGAAACATAGTGAAGTGAGGAGGAGATCAATGAATCATGAGTAATGCACTAGTCTGATGATGATCCCAAGAACAATGTGCATTAGCTGGTGATGATCCCAATGCTTCATGGAGATAATCCCAATGTGGCATCTAGACTCCACTCAACTGATCAAACTGAAGTGTGAACTGAAGATAATATTTGCCCTAAAATATAGGAGACTGAATAATGACTAGTAAACATAGAGAAAACCTTAAGAAAAAGAAATCCTAGGTGTGTGTGAAGTATCTCCAACACCCCCTTGAACATCACTATGGTGAAAATAAAGAATGGGTCCCGACAACGAGGCCATGTTAGGTACTCAAATACAAAATATACACTGAAATAAATGAGGAAAGAGGGAAAAACTCATGGGAAACACCCCCCCCCCAAAGTACAATGTATGTAAAAAGAAGAACTGACAATTTTTAGGAAATTGTGTCCTTCACTCCAAGACATCTGTGCAGAGAATGAAACTTCTGCTCAGTGAAGGTCTTGGTAAATATGTCCATAGTATGTTCTGCTGAAGGACATAGCTGCGGGTCGATGATCCCCTTGTGTACTATGTCCCGAATGTAGTGCATGTGGATCTCGATGTGCTTCCTCCACTGCCTCTAAACTGGATCTTTGCAGAGCTTCAGAGTGCTCTGGTTGTCACACCATATGACGTAGCCTGAATGGTTATGTTAACTACCCCTATGTACTCTACCTCGGCTGAAGATAGAGCAATAGCATCCTGCTTCTTGCTCGACCAACAAATAGGCTCAGAACCAAGATTGAGTGAGTAACCAGAGGTGGACTTGCGATCAAAGTTATCACTAGCCCAGTTAGAATTAGTGAACCCAATGAGTTCCAATGTAGAGTCTATTGAATAGTGAATCCCAAAGGTGATGGTTCCCTGTACGTATCAAAGGATATGTTTTGTAGCCTTCCAATGTAGCTAATGCAACTTCTGCATGAACCTAGAGACTGCGCCAACTGCATATGAGAGGTCTGGTCTGGAGTGTATGAGATACAACAAGCTTCCCACTAGTTATTTGTACAGTGTGTTGTCAACCAGTGGAGTGTCCCCTCCATTCTCAAGTTTGACTGCTGATAGGAAAGGAGTCGGGGAAGACTCGCAATTTGTCATGTGAAATTTCTCAAGGAGATCTCGTGCATACTTGGCCTGAAACAGTTTGATGCCTGATGCATCATGAATGATCTCGAGCCCAAGGAATAAATGTAGTGGACATGTGTCTGTCATCAAGAACCTATCATGCAGAATCCTCTTGATTGCAACAATCGTTGAAGTCAAGCAATCGATGATCAACAAATCATCAACATACAGAACTAGGAGTAGAAGTGAATCAACCATCTTGAGCATGTAAACATTCGAGTCTGACTTACAACGTACAAATTTATGTGACAACAGGTAGGAGTCCATCTTGGCATACCATGCCCTCATAGCCTGCTTGAGGCCATAACGAGACTTCTTCAGTCGACAGACCAAAGATGAATCCTGCATAAATCCCTGGGGCTTCTCCATAATGATCTCCTCATAGAGATATCCATGAATAAATGCATTCTTCACGTCCATCTAATGGACTTCCCATCCTTTGGTTGTTGCAATGGAAAGTGCCAAACATATGGAATCCATCTTCGCTACTGGAGCGAAGGTCTCATGATAGTCAATGCCATGCACCTGTTGAAATCCTTTGGAAACTAGCCTGGCTTTGTATCTGCTAACCTGTCCATCTGCTGCACTCTTGATTCTGTAGACCCATCTGCACTTGACAAGTTTTCTTCCTGAAGGAAGGGGAACCAGAGCCCAAGTATGGTTATCAAGGATGGAGTTGTACTCCTCCTGTATGGTGGATTCCCAAAAGGGATTTCCAGTAGCCTCGCCATAGGACTGTGGATCTGAAGACTAAACCAAGAAAATATTCCTGGGTGGCATTGGTTCAGTGGCAGTGAGTGCAATATGAGGCTCCTCAAAATTAGATCGAGTCCTCCTAGTATCAACTGGATCCTCAACAAGATCTCTTGCATCCTGAAGAGTAGTCTTGGCCCACTTGGGCCTCGACTCTGGCTCTTCATCTGCATCTAGCTATATTTACTCTGTATCTGTATCATCTGAATCCTCTGAATAAGAAATCTGATATGAACAAGAGTTTCCATGTGCATGCTCATAATCTCTGACAGGTGGAAGAACAAAAGTGTTTGCATGTGGCTACTGATGTACATGCGAGACACTTTCCTCGAATTGGACACTACGCTAAAAAATGAGCCAATCCAAGGAAAGATCAATGAGTGTGTACCCCTTCACACCGTCGAGGTATCCAACAAAGATACACTATGTGCTCTATGGATCAAGTGCCTTCCTCTTCTCAGAGGGAATCCTAACCCATGCACTTGAATAAAAAATATGGAAGTGGGCCACTTCCGGTTTGAGGCTGCTCCAAGCCTCGTAAGGGGTCTTATCCTTAACAGATCTATGGGGAGATCTATTTTGGCTGTAGGTTGCAAAATTAAGTTCTTCAGCCCATAATATCTGTGGAAGTGAATTTGCATGTAGCATGGAACATGCCATCTCTTTTAGAGATCTATTTTTCTGCTCAAAAACTCAGTTTAGCTATGAAGTATAGGGAATCGTGTGTTGCAACTGAATCTGTGCCTCATGACAAAGATTTTGTATCTCATGGTTGACATAATATCCCTCGTTATCTGTTCATAGGTCTTTGATTTTCTTTCCTGACTATATCTCAACAAGGGCTTTGAAATTTTTGAGGTGTTGAAAGACCTATGATTTTTTCCTGAGAATGAAAATCCATGTGAAGCATGAGAAATCATCAAAAAAAAGGAGCACAAACCTTGCTTTACTGGTTGATGGATGCGGAAAATGACCCATGAGGTCACTATGGATCAGATCTAAAGGAAATGAAGCCTTCTGAGTCTTTCCTTTGTCGAATTTCTCTTGGGTGTGTTTTCCAAGAACACATCCCTCACAAATTCCTTTGGAGAAGTAGATGTCAAGTAGACCATCAACCATTCCCTACTTGCTAAGCTGTTGCATATATCTGAAATTTAAATTCCCGATCCTTTCGTGCCATATCCTATTGCTTTCATTAGCATGGGTAAACAATAATGCAGAATCTGGTTCAATAAATTCAGAAAATGTGTAGAGTCTAGATTGATGATTTACCTCACCGGTAGCAACCCTGGAATTGATCTGCATGTCATAGATATCCACTACATCAGGTGTGAATATGACTCTCTTTCTGGTGCCATAATTTGTCATCTGATACGGGGAGAGAAGATTGAAGTAAAGTTTGGGAACGCGCAACACATTCTCGAAGCTTCCATTTGTGAGTTCATTCTTCCTTTGCTGGTGACCTCGACTGGAGAGTTGTCCCCCGTCAGAATAGGAGGACCTTTGCATGCATCCAATGAATAGTAGACTTCTTTTGTCACAACCATGTGGTGTGATGCTCCTGAATCTACGATCCAAGCATCGAGAGAGGAGTTGATGACAATCAAAGCATGGCTGGAATTTCCTTTCTTGGGATTCTGATCCTCTGTCTTTTTCTTATTGGCACCCTCGTGGATGTGATCTCCAAGGTTGTTTTGCTGAAGTATTTGGGTCATTATATCTATCTGTTTATGCATACATGCGAATTCTGGATGGAATCCTTTATGGTAATAAGTGCATTTCTCCCCTTTTCCCCCTTTCCACCTTTGGATCCAGAGGCATCGTTGAAAGGTTTTGAGTACCCTTCCTTCTTTTGATTTGCATGTGCTTTCCTTTTGTCTTTGTCTTTAGATTTATGATATTGATGACCGCTACCATCTTGCATAGTGAGTTCATGCGCTTTTGGGCCTTTTATTTTTCCCATATTGATGAGCTTGTTCTGCTCTTGTGTTAGAGACTCGATAAAGGCTTCAAGAGAGGGCATCGTCCAGGTAGATCAAAAGGCGAACCTAACTAATGAAATGTAGATACAAACACTGAGTATTCTGGACCAAGTTTGGAGAGAATGGTAAGAACCATTTTTTTTCTCCTCCTTAGATTCATTAGCCCCACAAGCATTGAGTTGCGACAACAAATCCTTATATTTGGTAAAGAATTCTTGGAGATTGTCGAAGGTTTTTGGATCCAATGTGATAAATTCCACCTCAAGCATGTGTCCCCTCATTTCGTCCTGTTTTCCAAAAATACCTTCCATGGTGGTCCATGCTTCATTGGGGGTTTTGCAAGAGGATATGTGAAAGATGAGTTCAAGAGAAATGAGACTGCAATTTGTTCCAAACGCTTCATCCATTTGATTTAGATACTTGGATTTTTGTATGGATGACGTTGATTTTGTCTCTGTGTTCATGGTTAAACTATACAATCCTCTGCCTCGAAGATGCATTATCATATTCTCCTTCCATGCAAAGAAATTGTACGGTGTAAGAATGAATTCTTTTGGAAATTCTATTTTTCCACTTTCTTCAATCTTCGGTACCTGCAAAAATAATTTGGTGTCTTTTCCCTAGCAGTTCGTTGGCTCTGATACCAAGTAAATGTGTTGAACCTGCACATAATAGATCTAGCTAGGAATTGACATACATGGTTGCAGAGAAAATATGAGAAAAGAGAAGAAGAAGAGAAAGAATGGAATAATTCTCACTAACCAAAATGAATGAATGATAATTTACACATGATATACTCTGTATAACTCAACCAATGCGCACTGGAGGAGAATCCAATGAGCCATAGTGGTGGTCTAGAGTGATCTGACACACACTAGCAGTTACAGGAGTAAACTTATGCCTAGTCTAGTCTCTCGGGCAGTTACAGGAGTGAACTGCCACCTAGTCTGAGTTAACTAGTCTATCAGTCTTCAGTTAACTGACTGAAACAGAGTGAAGTGAGGAGGAGATCAAGGAATCATGAGTAATGCACTAGTCTGGTGATGATCCCAAGGACAATGCACATTAGCTGGTGATGATCCCAATGTGGCATGGTGATAATCCCAATGTGGCATCTAGACTCCACTCCATTGATCAAACTGAAGTGTGAATTGAAAATAATATTCTTCTAGAGGAATATTCTCCCTAAAATATAGGAGACAAAATAATGACTAATAAACATAGGGAAAACCTTAAGAAAAATAAATCCTAGGTGTGTGTGAAGTATCTCCAACACCATCTATCCGACAGGGACTAAACTTCCATGCAACACTTGTTAACATTAAAGATTTATTATAAGTAAGAGATTTATTGAGCCTTTTGGCTTTTCAATTGTTTGTCTAATTTGAATCATGTACTTGGGTTAAAGCTTAGTAAAGTGTTTGTAAAATGATATTAAAATTATGTATTGAAAAATAGTAAGCAATGGAAAATACAAGAATGTGGAGGACGAGGTATTGAAAAATACAAATCAAAATCGCTTGTCGATGATTATGTTTTGTTTTTAAGCCCACATGCTTATGCAATGATTGGGCTTACTCTGGAATTGATCAATGAAGCTTGTCTTGACTTGCACAATTGCATTAGGGATGGAAAGTATGGAACTATCTATATAAGCTCGAATAATCAAGGGAAAATCTCCCTCTAGATGCTTTATGCTTTACTTACAAGCCAAGCAAAAGTAATTTGGTGTCTAATCATTTCTATGAAGTGTATATATATAGAAAATAATTATAACTTTTTGAGTGGAAAATATGATTATACATTAGTCATGGTTGTTTTTTGAGTGGAAGGTATGATTATACAATAGTCCATGTTAAGCATCATGCACTTGTACAATATATATGAAAAAAGAAATTTATTATAATCATTTTATATTAAGGCTTGTTCTAAACTATCTAAATGTGTTATGCTTAGTGAATAACTCCATATTTTCACTTATATTTAGGGTCGTGCTTAATCATCCTATTTTTCTCTTCTGTGTTTTGCTTGGTGAATAAACATATTTTCCTTGGATTAACTTCTTTACATATGTTTAGTTTCTTTTGAATGGTAATATCTTGAACGAATCTTATCTTTGCCTTTGATCCTTTCCAATGATTTCTTTTTAAATTACAAGAGAAGCTATAGTGGAGTGTTTTATAAATCTATTTTTTTCTAAATGAAAATTAGTGTATGGTTTAGGGGAAGTAATTTTCAACTTTTTATTCATTCAAATAAATTTTGATAGAAGTTTTTAGATTCAAACTTCACTAAATACGATATAATATATAAAAATATTAATTAACATAGATTTATTGTGTTGAGAGATGCTCTATAATGAGGAGATGTTGTCACAAACATATGTACATAATGTTATATTAAAAAATAATTAAAAATAAGTTAGCTCCATTACACGATGTGTGTGCCTTTATAATGAATATGATTATCCATTTCAAAACTTGAAATTGGAGTGGACAAATTAAGAGAATTTCCTAATCCAAACATAACAAAGGGGATGGAGATGGAGATGGAGATGGAGATGGAGATGGAGATTCTGGTTGAAGATGGTCATTGTTGTTTGGACCAACTAGAAAATATTCATACGGTTATACTTCAGTGAAGGCCTCATCGTAGGAAAACACTACAGGAAATGAACAATCATGCTATTGGGTTCATCTTTTCGGTTGAAGTTAGCCAAATAATTTCCAATTTAATGATTTATAAATGAGGTGTAAATTTTGGATATTCCTATTCAGATATTTTTTACTTGATCTTGGGGGGAGCCCCTGAAAAATTATTATTTCTTTTTACTGTTTTGATTCATTTTTGACATGTTTTGTGTTTTTTAACCCATTGCAATCCAATCTTGTTTACAAAATCAAGGTTGTCATCTAATTTGGGTTTAACCAAATATGTTTTTAGATGTTGTGGAATTCTTAAAACATTGTATTATGTAAAGTCAAGTTAAATGCAATGAAAACCATAAAGGTGTGGCTTTATATTTTATTGGTTTTCTTGGTTAAGGATTTCCATGGTAAATTATTGTTCTTTCTAATTTTCCTAAAAATCTTCATGCATTGTTTCACTTCAAAAGTTTAAAACTTAAAAAAAAAAAAACACATTCTTCACTAATCCAAATCTAAATATTGTTCTATAAAAAATTGTATTTTTTAAATTTAAATATTTTTCTATAAAAAGTTGTACTTTTTATTAGTAAAATATATTAGTAATATAGTGTTGATGGGAAAAATGGCGACCATCAACATTCGGGGTTTAACTCAGAAAAAAGAGTCCAATTAAAATATTTTCTATTTGGAATGAAAAACCCCTTTAGATTAATGGTTGGATAACCTTTTAAATTATTTTAATTAATTTATTATTAATAAGAGATTCAAAGTTAATCTAACTCTAACCCTAATGCTAACTTGTGAAGAAAATGATAAAAAAAACAAATATTCAATATATTTTAAAAAATAATTTTTTGACTGCGAAATAAAATAAATAAACAAATAACAAATAGGTAAACAAATAACTAGTAATTAATTGAAAATAATCTTCATATATTACTAGTTACAATTAATATCCATGATGAACAAAACATTTTTAAAGAAAGAAAAGCAAGAACCATATGTAATCTCTAAAATTTAAAAAGAGATAAGCAATAAATCTAAATAATATTCCAAAATAGTCTATAAAATTTAAATTCAATTCAATTCTTATAGTAGATGCCACACTCATACAAATTCAAAATATTTTACAATTTACATACACCACAAATACATCTTCTTCAAAAACTTTGGTCAAAATAACTTAAAAAAATAGTTTTACATAAATGTGAAAGATAAAAAAGTTCTAATATAATAAATTAAATTTTTATTTATATAAATGGAAATCATTCATCATTTTGTCATTTATTTTGTTAAAAGGTGCTTTCTATAATTTTAGGTGAGGGAAATATGTAATTCCTTCCATGTTTAACATGGACTTGAACTTGAAACATAATATTTAGGAAAAATATTAATAAAAAAATATTTCTATAACAAGTAACAAATGTTTACTTTCAATTACACACACACACACACACACATATATATATATATATATTGAGTAAAAAATGAGGATCCTGTTTATATTAGATTCATAGAGTTACAGAGTCTTGTTGAAATGCCAGCTGTCCCGCCTGAAAAAGGAAACCGAGACAGTTGGACATTCTATGCCACTTGTGCTCAAACAAACAAAAATTATCAAAGTGTCGTCCTGCCCGGAGGACACCATGACGCATAGCCATTAGATTCAGCCTGTTCTCTAACATCCTACTTACAACAATGCTATAATCTATCTGAGCTAAATCTTTGTTCTGAAAAGAAAGGAGACTACTAACTATGGACATCACGAGACCTTTTAATCAGACGTTTCTTCCTCTTCGCCATGCTTTCGCCAACCTGCGAGAATTGCATAAGCTTGCGCACACGTAGGGCATTGTCTTCTTGGGGGAATTCTGGAGTGTGCAACGTACATCATGTCAAGGCGTTGGTTGATTTGAATGGTTTTGAAGATCTGATCATCCACCATGCTTCGCGTTTCGAAGATTAGTTCTAGGTACCCCAGGTTGATGAATGGAGGCTGGTCCTACCAATTTCCTTGAGCAGAGGCGATGGGAAATGGCCACTGTGCATAGTTTTCTCCCGTGCCTTCATTTGCGTTGCTGACTTGGTGTGCTTGCTGCTTGTCCGGCTGTGTCGCTTCCTCAGGAGGTGCACTGCTAGGTGGGTCGGCTGTTGCATCTGCACTGCACGACACTTCTTCCTCAACGTAGCAGGTCGTGAATTCCTCTGCCGGGTGATTTTCTTTGTGGCCGTGCAAGATTTCTGTAGCCGGAGGCTTGACTTTGTTGCCAAAATCGGTGTGGGGAATCCAGTTATCCGGGATTGTGAAAATGGAATGTTCTGGATAGTCCTGAATGGGCTCGTCCGGAGTAATCTCCTCCACGTACGCCATATGAGGCGTTCTAGGTCGCCCGAGCTTCCTGGTTCTCCGAGTAGACACCAGAGCCAATGCCTTTTCAAATTTCTTCTGCCTTTGCCTATGTGATTCGAAGGCATGCCACGTTGCGCCTCTGCGAGGATTTCCTCATGCTCTGGGCATGTGGAGGAGCCTGGGTATGGCCGAAATTCCAAGTGGAAGGTTATCCCTGCTCTAGTTCTCCGGTGGCTCTGCGTTTGGCTCTGCAAAATTCGAATGCCTCTCATATCTGTCAAGGCAATTGATAAGAATGGGGATGATGGTGACAACCCTGGCCATTAAGGCTGAGCTCTTAGTGCGCTAGTGACCCGTCCTGTTCGCTTGCTCGAGAGGCCTCGTCCGTTGGTAATGGCTGCACGGGCTCGTTTCCATTTTAATGGTGAAGGGATGGTGGCCGGTGGCTAATATTTATGGTGAAGCCCGACGTAATTCCACGTGTCCTGTCTTCGCGACGTGGCACCCCATTCAGGGTACATACTATTGGTAAATATGTAACAGACAGTGAATGGCATGAATAATGTACAGAGGATTGTTAGCATATTTACAGGCAGTGTATACTTGTCATTGATGGCAAGTACAGTTGTGGTTGTGGTGATGGCTTGAGTACAACAACAATGAGTAGCAACACAGCAATAATCAGGAGGAGAAGAGTCAGTGACCGTTGGATCCCATTCAAATTTCTCGAAAGAATGAGGGCCGTCAGATCTGAATGAAGACAAGACGAGCGCACTCAAGAGAAGGACAGAGCTCAGTCGTTAGATCCAAGTGCAAGACCCGACCATCGTCGGATCAAGGATAACCTACACGCTCTTTAAAGTACAAGGAGAAGTGGGAGTAATCACGATTTGCAAAATCGCAACCTATTCTGAGCCGTCAAGATCTAGGTTGATCTGAACCGTTGATCAAACTCCACATCGGAGTTTCGTGAATCGCGATTTCAAAAGGAAAAGAAACAAATGCAACAAGAGCCCTGATTTCGCGATATGCGATATCGCGACTCAATCGCAACCATTGAGTTAAGATCATACCTGGACCGTTGATCACAGCCCGTATCGGAGTTTCATGAATCACGATTTCAAAAGGAAAAGAAACAATTGCAACAAGAACCCCGATTTCGTGATATGCGATATCGCGACTCAATCGCAGCCGTTGAGTTAAGATCATACCTGGATCGTTGATCACAGCTTGTATCGGAGTTTCGTGAATCGCGATTTCAAAAGGAAAAGAAACAAATGCAACAAGAACCCCGATTTCGCGATATGCGATATCGCGATTCAATCGCAGCCGTGAATTCAATATTAGATCTGGACTGTTGATCAAACTCCACATCGGAGTTTCGCGAATCGCGACATAGAGAGGCAAAGAACACTATGCAACAAGAATGTCGATTTCGCGTTATGCGAAATCGCGATTTAATCACAACTGTTGAACAAAGAATTGATCTGGACCGTTGATCTGACTTCTTCGTGGAGTTTCGGGGATCGGGATTTGTAAATGACAAAAACTCTAAACGCCAAGAGTGCCAAAATCGCGATGTGTGAAATCTCGATTGGATCTGAACCGTCAGATCAAGTATTGATCAGAGGGTTATTGTTCTCTCTCATAAGTTAATGCCTTAGTTTGGAATCTGTTAGCAAAACGGACTCATGATTGCAAATTAGTTGTCGATCAGTTGGCGTTTTAGTTGCCTGGACAGTTGTCTTTCTTTTGCCTAAGGAAATGTGAAGTGGAACCACCATGTGGGTGAGTATAAAAGAAAATGAGACAGACTGTATGCTGTTGGCTATCATGGAGGGAAAATGAATAAATAGTAAGAAAAGGAAAATGAGCATGGGTGTAGCATGAGATGGAGCAAATGTCCAAAGTGAGATGAAATGCAGAGTAGAAGCAGAGAAGAATGACAGACAGAGCAGAAGCAGAGCCGAATGACAGAAAAAGTTGATGTAGAGTAGACCAGTTAAACAAAGAGAAGAAGAGAAGAATTGCAGAAAAGAAGATAGAAGACCAGATTTGTAAAGAAGGAAAGATAGGTAAGAATTGACATATCTGCATAAGTTGTCTGTGTATTTATTATTTGATATTTTAGGGAGGTTGGGAGG
>SNQJ01S0097039.1:48014-68051 GCA_010110895.2 Picea sitchensis
ATCATTTTGTTAAGTTTTTTTGTTTTGTTTTTTAAATTTGGGTTTTGAATATATTATTTCAAATCTGTTTTTGTTTTCATTAAAAAAAATTATATTTGTGAAGATTTTCTCCTTTCTCTTCATTTATTTTTTAATATAAATTTAAGTAAACAAATGTTAGTAAATAAATCTTCAAGTGATCATTTAGGATCTAATTTTTGGTTTTTTATTTGTGTAGGGATCTGTTGTCAAGGCCACAGTTTCAATTAGGTCGTAGTTAGCTACAATTTAAAAAAAAAATGTTGCTTTAGGTAGCTTCACCTTTTTATTTAGGTGTTGATTTTAAGGTTTTTCTAATAAACTATTTTATGTTTTAATGTCATGCTTGGAAAAAGTTGCAATTTTGACCAGGTTATAAAAACTGATGCTACCGGTAGCACCACTTTTTGATTTGGGGGTTGATTTTAAAGTTTTTTTGAACAACCATTTGATCTTTTAAGTCCATGCTTGAAAAACATTGTAATTTTGACCCGGTTATAAAAAATGGTGCTACCGATAGCACCACTTTTTGATTTGGAGGTTGATTTTAAAGTTTTTTTGAGCAATCATTTGATCCTTTAAGCCCATGCTTGAAAAAAATTGTAATTTTGACCCGGTTACAAAAAATGGTGCTACCGGTAACACCACTTTTTGATTTGGGGGTTGATTTTCATGTTTTTTATGCAAAAATATAGGTTTTAAGGGCTAAAGTTATTGTTTTGAGGTTACAATTTTCATTAAGTTGGTAACTTTGTTTTACATGTGAAATACTTGTAATATCACCTTTACTTTGTTGTAGCTTCCTTGTGTCTCCATTTATTTAGCTACTTCATTCAAGTATATGAGACCCTATTCAATCTCCATTACTTCTAGTTGATTTAAAATAGGAATGTTAGGAGGATTTTGTCTAGTTACTTTTTGTAGCTCGCTTATAGCATCAATATGAAAGTGTGTTAGTTCCTAAGTAATTTTCCAGGATTGAATTTCTCTTTGTAATAATAAAATTTTGATACTCAATTCGTGTATCTTTTTGTAGAAATTATTTTTAGCATTTGCACTTTCTTTATATGCTTCATGAGCATAATCATTGACCTCTATAACCATTCCTAGAATTTATTTGTAATAATATACTTGATTTTCAAGGAACACAACCCTATCTTCTATCTTCATATTACTTCATGTCCCTCTCTTCAACTTGAGCTTTGTCTAGAGTAGCATGTGCCATTTCCAAATTGGATGAATCCAAAGCTACCAATCTAATTCTCTTTGTATCCAACACACCTACTTATATTGTGAAAAACAATGCGTTGTTCAAATCAATCTTTCTTTTTCTTTGAGTTTACTTGACAATCCTAATTTTTCTTATGTTGTATTCCAACAACTTGAGATCAACAAATACACGGGGTACAATTCTGTCTCCCCATGTTATTAAATTCTCTAACTTTCTTGGTATAATTAGTTCTTCATCAATCACATATTTTCCTTTATCTCACTTAATAATTCTTGTAATCTATTTAGAAAGAACTAAATCCTCCATGGTTTGATCCAACCAATCAATAGTGTTAGCCACTTCATACTACGGAATTTTAGAATGATCCTAAATTTTAGGTTTATTTTCCTGATTTTTCTTTCTTGCTAATTTCTTTTCCTTCTCATCTTCTTTTGTTTTTTTATTAACAACCTCTTCGACAACTGCCTTTTCTTGAGCTATTTTAACTTCATATATACAACTGTATCTGTAGGTTCTTGTTCCTCCCTTTGTTTTTTGACCAAGTCAAATTTATCCTCTGTTTTTCTCTTGGAAACTTCACCTTCTTTAGGTTTATATTTTAGTACGACTTCTTTAGCTTTGACCTCTTCTAGTGCTTAAGCTTCTTTTCTTATCTTATCAAATCATCTTATTTTCATAAGATTTAGTTTCTTGCCTTTTCTTGTCATCCATTTCATTTTTCATATTGGCTTCAATAGCTTCCAAGTAAGTGCATGAAGTTGGTGGACAAAAAAGTGGCAAAGGGGTTAGTAGAAATGCACACTTGTAGGAACACGCACACATTCCTCATGCTATAGTTTTGGAAAATCCCAAACCTCCACTCAGTGTGCCACATAAGCATGTTGAAAGGAACAAATGCACATTCTTAAGAACACGTGTGTGTTACTAAGAACGTGTGCACATTCCCAAGAATGTTTGTGCATTCCTTTGTTGTGCCATTTTTTAAGGGACCAGATACACGATTTGTGTCCATTTTCACAGATTGTGCTTCGAGTTTTTCCCTTCATTGAGAAAATAGAGATGAGGAGCAAAGTAGAAATAAAAGACAAGATATTTCCACCGTGTCCAAGTCACTCCAGGTATGCTTGATTTCTCTTATTTTCCTCCCACTCTAGTAATTGTTTACTTTTATTCAAGCAATTTAACATATTCTAAAAGAATCTAAATGGTATAAATTTGATCCAGATTATTTTCGGCATGAAATGAGAGCGGAGATATAATAAATAAATCTACATAGATATATCATATATCCAATAATATAAAATAGATTTACCAGAGATATAACCATAAATAAAGAGATACCGTAATGAACAATTTCTATTAATGAACAAAATGTACAAAACTATAGAAATACAGAGTGAAAGACTCGCTAGAATGGTGGTAACTTATCTCTGAGAAGAGATGTGATGACTACTCACATTCGCAAGAAGATGACTATTACAATGAGTCTCCAAAGTAATTTTTAACATAAATCAAATACAAAACCCTAACCCCGGAAGATGAAAAGTCAACAGTTTTGTGGACTCCATTTTGGGTAGTTTAGTGTATCAACTTCCCGCAGCTTTGTGGGATCATTTTGGGTAGTTTATGTATCAACTTCCCAGAGCATAACTTTGCCATTACTTCCATCTCATTTGGGGCTAATAGCTCGTTGGAAATGCATTTACGAGGGGATTCATTTTGGGGCTCAATGAGATTCTCATATCACACAGGTGCCCGATAAAAAATTGAGGCCTCAAAATGGCCCTGCACTTTAGAACCCAAAAACCGCTAAAAGGCCAGTGTAAATTTCCAAGATTGTTTTGAGACGCTTTGGAATAGGGTCACCATATCCACTCCCCAATCAATCCACCTCCTTAGGAAATGACCCCATTGGCGCGTATGGAGTTCCCTGGGAGAGGGGGAAACGCTTGGTATTGAATCCGCCAACCTTGGTGATTTCTCCTCCTTTGGTTGGAGAGAAGTTGTGTTGTTGGCTTGTGGAAGGAGATTGAGAACCTAATGTTGGAAGGATTGGACCTTTTTAAACTGCTTGTTCATAGAGATGATTTCGTAGAAGGAATAGTTTTTACTTTTCTTCAATCTTATTGACCCGCTTCTAATCGGATATAGAAGGTTCTTGGAGAGGCTGTTGGTTGCGGTGTTGTTTTGTTCACATTTTGAATAGATTGTGAAGAAGTTGAAATTTGTAGTATGATATACTACCTTGCTGCACTATTTAAGAGGGACAATAGTTGGAACTAACTTTGGTATCATGTAGAGACTCTCAAGGGTAACAAAATGGACACTTTCAAGGGTTGAGACTCATAAATAACATGGCGCCTCCACATATATCGTTGGCCAAATAGCAACATCATAGAAATCCAGTGGGGAAACATGATATAATACCTCATCCTTGAATGGGTGGATGTCGTATGACAATCAACATGATATTGACACAAAGACTTCGCTCTTGGCCAGTTTTCAACAACGTTGTATGGTTGTGGGTGTGTGGTGTTGTTCCATAATCCTAACCGCTTGGATCTATCTCCGCTAAGATGAGGTTTTTCTATCTACCACTATCAACAATAAATTGAAATGGGGTCCCCTTCACCCACATTTGTGAATGGAGAGGCACTCCCCCTCTTCAGGTTTTGCTGGTTCTTTTGGTTGAATTGTTACAGTCATAAAAGTAGCATAGTCCGGGTCGATGATCTATCTTCTCCCATTATTTTGAATTGGATTCTAAATCGGTTTAGATCTTTTCTTTGATCTCGGCCACAAAGGAATGTTTTGAGAAACATTCATCACAGCTAAGGAATTTTGTGGAAAATCACATACCATTTTACAATGTCCTTCTTCTTCTTCCGTGGACTTCTTTCCTCCTCGGCGGGCTTAGACCGGGATTTTTAGAGGTCAAAGCTTATATTAGGTCATTTGTATCATACCTTTGGTTGTTGCATATTTGAAGACCCAAAATCCGCTTGTCTCCTTGTGCCTACCCTCTACCACCTTGATAACATATCGATAGAAAACTCCCAACAATGAAATGTCCATAAACTCCATTTAATTTGGGTGTACCCCGTATAGACCAAGGGTATTTCGTAACCAAATGTTGCTCATATAATATTTGATACCACTCTTGGTGTGCAAGGTATGAAGGTACAGAACTCTAGAACCGCTTGGCCCCTCTCTTGATGTGGCATGGTGGTCCATCATCCAAGGTAATCGTCATGGTTACCAACATGGTAATATTGTTCCTTGACCGCATCCACAAAAATATCACAAGTGGGATTGACCCCCACATATTCCGTGACTCTCTGTAATTTAAAATTTTCCCCAAGTAGTTTCCCACCGGCGTTTGACATGGGGAGAGCCCTTAGAGTGAAAGGTGATATTTTCCCATCAGAAAATTCGGTAGGAACAAAGAAATAAACTTCTAGGCAAATTTAACCATTTTCTAGGGCATCCGTGATCTATCTGGCCTTCAAAAAATGGGATATCAAAATTAACTTATACATTGAAAGGAGAGGTTCCTCCAAAATTGTCGCTTGATAAAGATGTGTAAGTACCCTCCACGGCTTCTTCCCTTTGTCACGGAGTATTTCTCTCAAGCAACATATTAATATAATCTTTTCTCTCTATTTTTCTTTCTTTTCACCATGGAGGTTTTCTAAAAGAGCAATTTGTCTTCTAGAGAGACAAGTTCGAGACCCAGCTTGCTATACTTTGACCTCGACTGTGGATACGTAATCTAAAAGCGATCAAGAATGTACCATACCACATCGATCCATTATTTTCAGCAAAGACGAATGAGAGGAGATATAATAAATAAATAAAAGGAGATAAATCAGATATCCAATAATATAAGTTAACAAATATTTATATGAAGTATAACCATAAAATAGAGATACAATAATACATAATTTATATTAATGAACGAAACACACAAAACAATAGAAATACAGAGTTAAAGACTCAATAGAATGGTGGCAAAATTTTATATCCTCAGAGAAGAGATGGGATGACTACTCACATTCGCAAGAATATGATTAATACAATGAGGGATCCAAAGGCATTTTTAACACAACAAAATCCAAAACCATAACCCTCAGATGAAAAGACAATTGTTTTGTGGACCCTGTTTCGGGTAATTTGGTGTATCAACTTCCTACGTGAATCTCTGCATAATGACTAAGCTTTTGGTGCACGATAGCTCATTGGAAAGGTATCTAAAATGGGATTTATTTTGGTGGCTCAATGCGAGAGTTTTAGCTATGATTGTCTGATCGTGAATTTTTTTGTCTAGGCCCCTCAAATGGCTCCAGGTTTAGGAACCAAAACTGCTAAAACAGGTAGTAAATTGCCATAAAAGTGTGTTGAGCTAGTTAGAATAGGTGGGTGGCCAACAATATCCACCTGGATCAAAATTTATAATAT
The DNA here is from genome assembly GCA_010110895.2 of Picea sitchensis. NCBI lineage: Eukaryota > Viridiplantae > Streptophyta > Pinopsida > Pinales > Pinaceae > Picea > Picea sitchensis. The sequence goes on from SNQJ01S0097039.1 coordinate 53,722, forward strand.
TATATAGAAACATCATATAGAAAATTAAGAGAGAGTCACCTCTTACATCGCCTAACATTTCCCCTTTAAAAAAAACTATAGAGAATTTACAAGAAAAAGAGAAGTGGAGGGGGGTATTTTGCATCTATTCCTCCCCATCGAATCTTTAATATCTTTGTTGATGGTATAATTTTTTTTTTCTTTTATCATATATATTTTCCATCCTCAATAAATTGTCATAATTTTCACAATAGGAAATGACGATCTATTACGAATATACAATATGCATGCATAAAATACCGATTATTTTATTGTTTTTAATTCTTTAAAATATGTATTTATGTTTTGTAATTTTCTATTTTAATTAGAAAAAATGACCTAATTTATATCCCATGCCTTATAAAATTGCAACACATATTATTAATATGGAACCCGAAGACAATGAAAAACACACACAAGCATACCAAGGTGAGGAAAACCCCAACCCACCATAACCACCAAACATAAACACACAAATTGATGAGGGGTTGGCCACATTGAGATCATGTGTACATGAATTAAGGGGCACAAAGGAATCTAGATGATTATCCTTGGCCACTTCATTGGACTCCATTATATTGTCCATAACATGTGCCCAAGGGAAATTAACTACTCTTTTTTAGTACAGGTCTAGCATGTTCAAGTTTTATAAGACTGGACTCGATAGAAACCAAGTTAGAGACTTGGGTATTTCAAAACAAGATTTTATGTCTCTTTTTATTAATCCTTTAACTAGACAACAACCACTTGTCAACAAGAATCACATTTGTATGGACTGGTGCATCCACCCACAATTTCTTAAAAATGAGATGGATAGGTGGTTCATGGTCTTTGATAAACCTCCCTGCAATAACAGGGAGGTGTCTTTATATTTTGTGAAAAAATTATGGGCAAAATTTATTTTGGGTAACCATGTGAATTAATTTGACATTGGTGATTTCCAGGGGGTGGGTCGAGGGTTTACACAAGACCGAGAACATGCTAGGCGTGATCCCATGTTAGGTCCTCGTACCCCCAGGTGAAGGCCTAACCCCCTTTATCAACATATTCCCATTGCAAAGGGCTTGCAACAGACATAGGTAGTGTTTTCAACCTTGAATTAGAGTATAGTGCGGCATGGTAGTTTTGTTGTATTATCTTGGTAGGAGGTGCCTATTGGTGACATTGATAGAGAGGTCATACGTTCAACCCATAGGGAAAATTCCAATGAGGAGAGGGCACATGGGCATAGAAGTTGTTCATGTGAGCCTCACAAATGCTCGAGTTGTGAGCAGACTTGCTATGGGCCTATGGAGCCTAGTGGACATCAAAGATTCATGGAAGAAGTTAATATCATAACCATATTTATGTTATTCATCGTTATATATTTATATAGTATTCTTTGTATTTATTTCAATATTTTATCGTATGATGTTTTGCAGTTTCTACACCTATATAGCAGACTCTCTACACCAATAAATGCATTAGTTTCTCTCTCCACCATTGATGCAACAATAGAGGTAGTCTTCTCATTCAATGTATCACATACACGAGTATCTATCACATTTGATAAATTCACCATAGTAATTTCTTTATTTTATGGCATCTTCAAATTTATAATATTCTTATGTTTCTACAGGTTGTGGGACCAGGCAGTGCCAAGCAATGTCCACTTGATATGTACAAGTCACATGTGTCATAGGTATCATGCGTTGGCTTAAATCTTATTTAAATCTCAAATTTGTTGTATTTATGTTGTTAAATTTTACTATTTGGTACTAATAAAAATATTATTAATATGTATGCATGTTGCTGATATTTTCTCTACTTATAATACTAGTTGAGTCATTGGACACTCTGACATGTATTTTGGGTTACCTGTTTCTAGCCCAAGGGTTCTTCCATCACTTGTATAGCTCGTGGGGCTTCATCGCTGCCAACCCCCACCACCTTTCATATTCCATGCATCGTCAGTAGTTGCACCCTCATGCCACCCACCTGCCCCACCTCTTCCATTGCATCCATACATAGTGGATGCAACCATACACCACCCACATCCACCACCATTTCCATCTATGTCATTCACTGAGGCTTCCATAGTAGATGTTTCCTCCAAACAGGTTGTACAATTGAGCACTCCACCTGCCAATGACTCTCCATTAATACCCAAGATATTCATGGTGAGATAATGTGCTGATGATCATTTTTTATGTATCATGAATGGAATTCAATTTATGCATATTTGTTTAAATTTCATGATTTGATACTTGTATCTGACACAGGGTGGCATCACTGAGAGATTAGGGTTGCGAAGGAGGGTAACACTCGCTATTGTCAGTACCATCTGGAGTGAGTTGTCTTATGTTGAATTACAAAGTATAATTTTGTAATTATTTTAATTCATTGTGGAAAAAAACTTATAACAATGTTTTTTCTTTGTGCAGTCCTCGGAGCGACGAACCACGCCTAGACGCAAAACCACTCGAGGTGCTTGTTCAATCAAGAGAAGAAAGATCGATTTTTGGGATGCTCCCAAGGGCGACGAGGGTGGAAGTGGTCAATGAGTGACCAATGACTTCCATTTTGTATCTAGGCCACCATATATAACATTTTTTTTTATGTTAGGGAACTTGCTGTCTTTTTATATATTAGGAATGATGTGCCATTTTGTAATATATATATAGTTTATACGATGTTGAATATATGTATATATACATTTCATGGCATATTTTTTATGAATATCATTGTTCCTGCATTTTATGTTGATGAATGTATGAATTTCAAAGTGTTTTCATTTCCACTCCTTTTTTTTTATATATGAAATTGTCAGAAATAAATATAATCTAAATGGATTTAAAGAAAACTATTCTCAAAAGATAACTCTCAGAAATAAATACAATCTAAATGGATTTAAAGAAAACTGTTCTCAAAAGATAACTCTCAGAAACAATAAATAGAAACAACTTCGTATCTCTATTCTTCTAAGAACTAATTCCACATAAAAATACCACTACAAGGATATTCCTAGGAAACATAGATTTACATTGTTTTATAAAGGGAGAAACCTACATGAACATCATGAACATGAACATGAACAGAATAATCCATGAGTTGAAATCAATGCACACTTTGGGATTATGGATGAATTTGGGATAATGAAGACATGATGAGAAGATGGAATGTCAAACTCAAAATCTCCTATAACCTTCAATTTAAGATCTCTTAGTATGATAAGTTTCATATTGCAATAGGAGGAAGGAGAAACTCATACATCGAAAGATAGAATGATCACTTAACACATCAATGTATATTTTGGTGAGCTTGTAGATTCAATAACTTACATTTAACTAATAGAAACTACAATTACCTTTACAATATTCAATAAATCCACTTATTATAGGATATGTTTGTTGAAGACTATACAAAGACATTTTAGGTTCTAGCAACTATTTCACAAAATTTGGATAGATTTATGAAATTTTGATGAAATGAAAGAATTATTTTCTCAATTTGGTTGAGTATTCAAATAGAATTGCAATGTGTTATTGCACTAATCATTGTAACAATTTATTTAATTTGATTAATTACTTTTTAAATTGTTAAGGAAGTCTATGTAAGTAAAAATAGTTTGTTTTTTCTAAAGTGATTATAATTACTTGTGTTTCTCATTAATGAATCTTTTATGGTGGAAAATATTGCTGAGTTCTAAGTCCATATGCAGTTAATGGTTCTCAAGGACCTAAATTTAATGAAATATTGAAGGCCCATCCTAGTTAAGATTCCATGAACCAATAATAAGAATAATGTAGGCTAATATAATCACAATATAAATAAGAGGGTTGAGACCTCACATTACTCTATCCAAAATTAAACATGGTTCATTATAATGGTAATCAAAACATGATACAAGGGTTTCTTAATAAAAATCAACACATAAAATATAAGTGCACAATAAAGCATCACATCAAATGAAAATATACCTCAAATTCTCCATTAAGCTTGCCAAAATGTTGTACAATGTATCCCAAGAGGAGAGTTCCCAAATACCCAAATTCTCCACCCTTTACAACGGAGAGAGAGCTCTTATTTATAGAGTGAGCCTCTTGTCTTATACAATAAATTATTATTATTTTCTAACGAACTCCATGACAAGTCAAATAAATATTATAATAATGGATTAGTTAGATCTCTTCTCAATCCATGGTTGACCATGTTACAACATGTGGACATTAGCCTCTCCAAAGAAATTCGCCCTCATCCAAAAATAGTAGTAGTATGCACCAAATAATGCTCATGAAGGGGACACACCACCAAAAATAGGCATCAAGCCAATTCAAATTCTAAGTGTCCACAATAAATGTTCCCTCCAAGAATGTGTATGCATACAAACATTCCACATGTGTGAATTCCTGTTGAAAGATTGGTTGTCATTGATGTCAACCCTTGAAGAAGTCTGGTATCCCTAAATGCATGGTTATGGAACCCGTAGTTGATAGAGGAAAAAGGTCATGGATGATAGTGTAAATGCAGGTAACTCACTCATGGATGGATAGTCCTCATCAAGCCATTTCCGGTGATAAGTGTTACGCCACGTGGTTCATCATGGTTGAGGAGTTATAGCATCATGAAGTTAGAAACCCCTAGTTGGTTACAAGTCTTTAATGAAAGGGTAAAGTGGTTGCAACAAGAAAGTATAGAAGCCCCTAAGTTTAAGGAGAGAGGTTACTTAGAAAAAATATAAATACAACTCAAGGAATCATTCAGAAGTACATTCACACAGACTTCTATTGAATATCTATCTTCTGAGAAAGTGATCTTTTGGCTAGTTTGTGACGGTAGATTCTGAGGTAGTGATGAGTGATAAGTGTGGGAGTTTCGGGGTTGTAGAGGAGAGTGAATTTTGCTAAGGAAACTTTGGTTTGGTTGACTTCGTAGGTCAGTCCACTAGTTTCCCGTGAGGCATCCCCGTGGGTTGCTTAGGGATCGTCACGCGATGCCTCACATGACAAGATGTCTTAGTCTTGCAAGGACAAGAAAAATTTGGGGGTAATGCTAGTACCAGGTCCTTGAAGTCATAAGTGAGCCTACATGTTAATTATAGTATGTATAAGATCAACTATAGAGGTATTGGTATGCTTATGTGATTGTTGTGATGATTATACTTGGTTATGGTATGATACATGGTATGTTTGGTTTGGCACGTGATTGAGGTACATCTTGGCTACATGGTTGATATAGGTATATTCTTGTATCTGGTTATGATATGACTGTTATGGTTTAGCTTTGAGATGAGGATGTTTGGTTGAGGTATACACTTGATGTATGGTGGCATATGCATGAGGCACATGCTTTGGTTCTTTTAGGCTCTTCATTGATGATATGGTACAAATATATACATGATTGATGATATGGTACAAGTCTATACATGATTGATGCTATGTAATATGGTATTGGTTTTATATGCGATTGATTCTCTAGTACATGGTACATGATTAGCTACTTATCATTGATGTTTTGGTATCTTCATTTGGAATATTTTATGGTACATGATTGATGCATGTTATACTGCATTTATTGGTACATAGTTGATGCATGGTATGGTACAAGTTTTGGTATAGAAGGTAGATGGTACATGTTGGATTACTGAGAGGGGGGGTGAATCGGTAATGAGCAATTTATACCACTTATTAATCCTTTTAACCACAATTTATATTCCTTTAACTTAATCAACAATGTTCGTCAGTTCATCATTAATATTTTATTGCATCATATAACATTAACATCCATCGATGCATACTAACCAATAATAGACACATCCACACAATGCGTAGTACACCATTATTTTATGTGGAAATCCATTGCGGGAGAAAACCATGTAATGTTTTTCTTATATGTCTTTAAGAATTACATTCAAGGAAGCACCAACTTCAAATTATCCAACTCCAACTGGAAGGAGGCTCCAACCCCCTATATTTTCAGGTTACAACCTGAGGGAATATCCAACTCCCCAATTCTCTGGCTACAACCATGTTATAGCCTTAAAATTCCCTACTCATGCATACATGGCATTGGCCTTCCTACTTGCATAATTTGCCAAAACACTATCGATGAAATCTATTTAAAAAAACATTTTTAGAGCATGTACACGCCCTGCTGCACTACTGCCCGCATACATATGCTTGTTGCATACTAGAAATACGCTATATGCACACTAAACAACTCACGTATACCTCCAAAAGTTGAAAAAATTAAAAAGTTGTAAGGAATTCGATGGAATTTACAGGCTATTGGAGGTTTCCCAAGCAATTCACCTGCTATAGCCTGTCCCCCAATCGAATAACTATCCTTTTGTCATATAAAAGGAGGTCTTGGGGTCTCATTCCACAACCAAGCATTAGAATTGTGAAACTCTGCCCAATTTCCCTTTGTTTCCTCACCCAAGCATTTGCAACCTTTTTGTGAGTTATTGCCTCAACATTCCCTCTCTAGCCCCCTTTTCTTCCATACAATCCATTCCCTTTCCTTGAGGTGATTAGAATATTGTGAGAAGAGGCTTGTTGAAGGTGCACTTGGAGCATTGTTAAGAGGAGCTCGGACCAGGTTCGCGGAGCGTCATCCTGCAAGGATTGTAAGCTTCAATCTTTGATTAATGAATAAAAGAATCTCTTTTTCCTATCCCAAATGATGATGTTTTATGCCTTTTCTTTGATTTATACATAACAATTGATATCTAACCCTAATTTATGAACATAAATAGCATGATTTTAACCTTCTTTTCCTAGTTGTGTATGCAGGTCAGCTTTGGGAGGAGACTTGCAACATTAGGAGATGCATAGCTTGAGGAGATCAGCACCAAACACTGGATAAAAGGTATGATTACTTATCTTATCTTCCATTGCTTTATGTTCATCTATTTTGGTATGTTTGGGGTAGTGTAGAAACTAGATTGACTTTTAGGGAGTTATTTTCTCTGTCTATAATTTAAGCCCTGATATAGTCATAAGGGGGATTTTCCCTCTAGAAGAATTGACAACTCCACTGGGGAGTCTCTCTAGGATTTTAGAGAGAGTTTTTTTGGGTTTTTTTTAATTGGCTTCTTGATTTCCTGTTGAGTTTCAGTCAAGTTTACTGAGTCTTTTAAGGGTTTCTGGTCACTGGCAAGGTCTCTACCATCTTTCCCTTCTCTGTTAGTCTTCCTTGTCTTTTTATTTTTGAAAAGTCTCAGAGGTGTACGTGCCCTGTTTTGGCTCAGCGCCCGTACATATGCTCTATGCACAGTAGACAACCCATGTACATATGTAGGTTGTTGATGCAATAACCCACATCTCTGTGTCTTGAAAGTGTTTTTGTTACAAAGAGAGAGTTTGTTTCTTTCCTGATAGAAGTTCAGACTTCTTAGGACTTTCTTGAACCAGTCAGAGTCTTTGTCTTTGGCCATAGCTTGGGTTAAAGTTTTGGTTAACTTGCTCCTTAGTTTTCTTTTTTTTTTCCTTAAAGGTTTAGAGTGAATTTTTAGGTTTTAGATCCTTTGCTTGGTTGTATCCCTATGAGCTGCAATTGGCTTAGGGTATTTCTCAATCTTTTTTTTTCAGTTTTCTCTTTGTTCCTGTTTCTTGCTTTGTAAAACGCAAATTTTTTTTTACTTCAGTTTTTCTTGTTAAAGCAGTTCAAAACAAAAAAAAGAAGAATTTATTTCTTGCATTTAGTTTGGTAAAGTAGTCAAGGTTATTATTTGTAAAAAGAAAAATATTCTTCATTTCAAAGTTCTTTTTGATTTCCTAAAATACAAGTAGTTTTTCTTAGTCAAACGAAAACTAGTTTTAAGANAAGAATTTATTTCTTGCATTTAGTTTGGTAAAGTAGTCAAGGTTATTATTTGTAAAAAGAAAAATATTCTTCATTTCAAAGTTCTTTTTGATTTCCTAAAATACAAGTAGTTTTTCTTAGTCAAACGAAAACTAGTTTTAAGATTTCTTCATTTTCAAGATCTTGAAATATTGATTAGAAAAGTTGAATTTTACAAAGAGTTTTTACAAGATTTTCTTTAATTTCAAAGTATCTTTTTCTTTCAAATGATTTAAATTTCTCTTCCTTATTCGTCTCTTCATAACACCATCAGTTGTATGACCGCACCCTTTTGTGTAAATCAAGACTTAAAATTAACGCTTAACTTAAAAAATATTGGACTTCCTATTTGTAGGGTTCACCAACTAGTTTAGGGTTTTAAGGCTTTGAATTAGGTGTGAAGATGAAAATCTTCAAGGCCATTGTAAAACAAACATTAGAGTCTGAGATAGGGAGTTTCTAAAGTCCAACGTCGTAAGAGTTAGTCGGGACCCCCCTCTAACACAGGGGATAAACACAAGGTTGCGTGAGGAAAGGTAGAGGAGATAACCCCTCCAAAGTAGGAACAAATGTAGTGTGGATTGTATATTGAGGGTATTTCTTGGGAAAAATACTGATCGCATTTTCCTACAGATATTCTTGGACCTCGAATATGTTCGATATCCTCATTTGTCTTCCAGACCAATTTATTTTGTCACCCTTGAAGGGATTCGAACTTGTTATCCTGCTCATTATGATCTTCCCGACTGTCGACTGTACCTGCCTAGTGACTGACTGCGAGATGGAAACTCAGTTGCCCATATTTTACGGACTTACACAGGTGAATTTAGGGGTATACCACGGTACCTAGGGTGGACGTCGGATCACGCTTCATAGAGTATACCCAGAGGTTTCTTCCGTGTTTGAGTTGCACTTGCACCGGTTAGTTTCTCTAGTGTCGATTGGCGTAACTGTCCTTCCCACTAGTTAGTCGACTGCTTGATTTATCTTTAGTCAAATTTTAGTGTGTGCTCTATGCTCCCTAGTTTTCCATAGTGAGTTAGTCAGTCATTACTTTGGGTCTCTGACCTAAGGTGGTAGACCACCCACTCCATCGGTCGTGAGGACTTTTCGGTCTTCTGCTTAGAAATGTAGAGCTTCCTCTTTATAGGAGTTAGTGTGTGAGACTTTTACGGACTTGAACGATCCCATAAGGGGAGAACTTGTGCATAAGATATTCATGGCTAAAGTTCTCGATGATACCAACCAAGGAACCCCTTCGCAAGGGGATTCTTGTGCTTTTCCTTTCTTCGGAAATGTTGGTGTCCATTTGATGGCCACTTTGTACATTCCTAGGTTGAATGTGGGACTACCGGTTTGGTTGGGTACCATTCCAAATGTCCTGAATTCTCTTGATGCTTCTTCGTTAAGAATCATATGTCATTGGAATCATGTTGATGATCCTTCATCAACAAAGCCTCCTCCTCCTCATTCTACCTTCTCTGGTGAAATTAAATATACTAATAATCGAAAGTCTAAACGGAATAGAAAGAGGAAGGATAGGAAGAAGAAATCACCAACCTATGCTAGTCATGTTGGAGATAGGTCATCAACCTCTGCAAGTCATGTTGAAGACCACCATCCAACCTTTGCAAGTCATGTTGGGGGTAAACAACTAACCTCTATGAGTCATGTTGGAGATGGTTTGTCAACCTCTGCAAGTCATGTTGAATACCGCCACCCAGCCTCTGCAAGTCAAGATGGGGGTAAACAACCAATATTTGCGAATCATGTTGGAGATAGGTCGTCAACCTCTACAAGTCATGTTGAAGACCACCACCCAGCCTCTACAAGTCATGCTAGGGGTAAACAACCAATCTTTGCAAGTCATGTTGGAGATAGGTTGTCAACCACTACAAGTCATGTTGAAGACCACCACCCAGCCTTTGCAAGTCATGTTGGGGGAAAAAGTCCAATCACTTCTAGTCATATTGGTAATAGGTATGTAGCCTCGGCGAATCATGTTATCGACCAATCACCAACCTCTACATGTCATGTTGGAGATGTGCAACCAACTACTACTAATCATGCTGGGGGCATTGATTTTGATGAGAAACCTAGATGAATAGGACGTAAGCCTAAGTTACCTTGTAAGATTTTCAAGGGAGATCACCTTACTCATCTGTGCCCTAGCATTCCAGAGGCACGAAGATTGTGGTCTCTATCTACAAGCTCTTCTGATTCCGAGTCTTCTGAGGTTTCCTCACAATCTATTCAGCCAGTGGTTGAGAAAGTGGTCAAGCCGATGCAATATTCGGATGATCCCACTCCTCTTTTGGGGGTGATGCACCTTCATACCATGTGGTCTCATAGCCTATTCAACTAGTGGTTGAGGAAGTGGTTGTGCCGATGCAATTTTCAACTGATCCCACTCTTCTCTTGGAGAGTGTTGTGTCTACCAAAGTTGTCACGTCGATGCAATACTAGGTTAATCCCACTCTTCTCTTGGGGAGTGATGTGTCTATCAACTATGTTTTTAGCATTTCCAGTTCAGTACTTTCAGAAAAAAGGGGGCATTCCGATCACTTCGAGAACAGCCCCTCCAAGCCCTAGGATGGTTTCCTTTGATTGGAATGACCTTGTTGAGCCTCATGTTCCTTCTTCTGCACCCTTTCAAATAAGGGTTGAAGTTAATTCAATTTTTTTCTACCGATGTATTGTATATGAAGGAGCCTCCCCAAGTATTTTATCCTCCTTGGCTTGGCAAGCTTTGGGTTCTCTCGAGCTTGTGTCTGCATCACATGAGTTGTTGGATTTTGATAGACGTACTAGTTAATATTTGGGGATTCTTCCTCAGTTACCTATATTGTTAGGTGGGAATACTATCCTTGTTGATTTTATAGTGGTGCAAGGCCCGTTAGATTTCAATATGCTTCTCGGGTGTGATTATGTATATGATATGAATGTTGTGGTTTCTACGCTCTTCTGACTGATGCATTTCCATCACAATGGAAGCATTGTCACTATAGAACAACTGACATCTGATAATCACCATCCTAATTCGATATTAGTTCAGGCTTCCCCTTTATATGTTCCTAGTGTTCGTGTAGACTCTACTCCGCCACAGGTTAATTATGCGGTGTCTTATCCTCGATGTTCAATTTCTCCTAGGCAGGAACTTGTTCGTTCATTTTTTCCTTCTCAAGACTTGGTATCAACAATTGATCTGTTGGTTTATCCAATGGGGGCATGGGATCCCTTGCTTCCCCCTCTTGGTCAAAGTGATCTTAAGTTCCCTTTTGAGTCTAATATCGTTGTTCGTAGATCCTCAAACCCTCGTGCTTGTGATTCTTCGCTTATAAAATCTACCAGTCCTGGACATAACCTCCATCATCATATGGAATATGGTCAATTAGCTTCACCCTTTGGGACTTTCGAGCCTCCTCTTTCATGTTATTTCTCAGATTTTGAATTGCCTTTGGATGAGGCTATCCTTGAAGCCATGACTACAGTTTCTATACCATGGGAGGAATTACACCGTGGTTTGTGTTTTCTTCATTTTTGGGATACTTTTCAGGTTGACTATGGAAGGGACTCTTGGTCAGAACCTAGCAGCGGGATCTACCTGAACTACTACCACGCATGAGTCGTAAGGCTGTGCGGTACCTTGTACATATTGTATAGTCCAAGTTTTCTGTTTTCAAGTTTTTTATTCAATAGAAGCTCTTATTTTCTGAAGTTCCTATCTATATTGGATTTATTAACTTTTGGATGAGTGTTATTGGCCTTATATGCAGAATACCAAAGACATTTTTATTTATCGTATCGATCCATTCTGATAGGTATTGACCTTGAAACCAACATATAGGTTAGATTTTTCCCTACTTGAATTTTTGCATTATCCGTTTCCTGGTTCATTTTTCCTTAGGATCGACCCCACCGAAGTGTGACACAAAACCTTCTCAGCTGCTTTATAAGCGTCGTAATTAGGTGATAGAGCCTACCTCTACATGGATTCCCTAGGTAGATCCTTGGCTGCATTTTGGTGTCCATGCTGTCAATTTTGACTATAGGGTTGAGAGTCCTTGTTAGTCCCATCATGATTACATATTTAAGCCTCATTCTTCTTTCTAATAATCATTCTTGGCCTTACTCTAAGGACTCCCTAATGAGCATTCTTTGTTGTCTTTCAAGGTCTCTTTAAATTTCGAAAGCAACATCCAAGGAGACTACATTTATTCTTTTCGATCCCGTATGGATAACTTGAGAAAAGTAGCCCCCTGAAGTCTTCTTTAAGCCCTTTTTCAGATTCTCTAAAATTGAAAATATTGTTGAGCGATATTGTTTCCCTTCATGCTCGCCAAATTAAAATTTGAAGGCACATCTATCTGGTAGTTTACCCCTTTTTCAATCTATATGGATAATTTTACGAATAAAGGTATGCTCTAGGAACTTTGGTTTGCTAGAAGAGTATTCTCAGGTGTAAGTTTAACCCTTTTTCGGTCCTGGGGAAAAAAATCTTTGAAAAAAGAACATTCTCCTTGGTTTTGGTCTATCACCTTTTTCGGGCCTTGAAGATTACTTACGAAAAAGGAACCCCCCCTCGAGTTCATAATTAAGCTCTTTTCAGACTCCCTAAAATTGAAAAGATCATTGAGTGACCTTGTTCCATCACACTCGTTAAATTGGTCCAAATGAACATTTACTGGCATGATTTTAACCCTTTTTCCAACCAGTAGTTTATAGTGGAAAAATGCATTCCTCGGGAGATTATTCTCACCAGGAGAGTTCTCCTCAGTTACTTTTATACTTTTTCAGGCTAAGGAGACTAATCTCAGAAAAAGGTTATGAGTCCATAGCTAAGCTCTTTTCAGACTCCTTAAAATTGAAAATATTGCCGAGTGATCTTGTATTTGTCACACTCGTTAAAATGGTTTTGAAAAGATGTATTTTCGATGCAAGTTTAACCCTTTTTCGATCCGATTGGACTAATTGCGAAAAATGTACTCCCTGGAGTCTTCTTTAACGCTTTTTCAAGCTCTCTAAACATGAAAAAACCATCGATCTTACCTTCCCTGGGCTCATAAAAAATTTACATAGAAGGAGTCTTGTTGTGTCATGTTTAATCACATTGCGGGTCACATATTTGCGTCTTTGGCCTAATGTCGGCTCCATGTTACTCTCAACTGAACCTTTGTAGAATTCTTTATACAAAATCCTTGTAGCTCTTTTCACCTTTGTGACCTGACACCTTGACCTAGGGATGAATTTTCCCCGAGTGTCTTTATCTTACACATGTCTCCTTGCCCCGATCACTAGTATGTTCCATGCGCTTGGAACCAGTTTTCTCCTGAAACTCATTCCTCTTTTGTAATGTAGAATTATTTTATTCTTTTTCAAGATCGTTAAAAAATTGAAAAAGACAAAAAAATCAAGTATTCCAAAAAGAGGGGACAAAAAATATGCATTTTTTTTCGGCAGTAAAGATACTCTCCCTTGGAGAAAACACATCCTTATGTTTATTCATCAAGAATTGAGATCTAGTATGACCTTAGGAAGCTGTTCTCGCTACATAGAGTTGTGTCCTCCTCTGGTTGGTTACTCTTCCAAACATATTGAGAGTTTGCGGTGCCTCCTGCATCACGAACTTATGTCAATATCATGCTAACTAAGTCTGATTATCTTTCATGTTTTTTTCCAGGGAAAGTTCTACCCAACCTGAGTCGACCTTTCTACATTTTGTTATCCAATGATGTCCAATGATAACAATCATATCCAATGATAAGATTGCGTTATTTTATGAGTTATTATCGGAACGCTTGATCTGTCGTTAACTATTTCTAAAAATTTATTTCATCTGTACCCCTGATATAAATTTTCAGGTGATGCAGAGATAACTGCTTTGCCCAGAGTGTCTCCATTGTTGGCAACCACCAATTCTATCAAATTTTATCACAATTAAAATTCATCATAAAGGGATAAAATATTTATGTAGCTGCCACCCCCCTTACATTTATAAATGCTTATGTTTTTTACACTTTGAGGCGATAATTGGGATAAACTTATCTTATGAGTTTTTCGTTGAAATTTTCGTTTGTTTTGTTTTTAAATTCATGACTGTAAGCATAAATTTAAATAAAAACTTGGTTTGTGCAATGATTTTGTAGTTATATTTTTTTTAACCTAAGAAATTCCACTTTGAAGGTACCCATGGGTTGCTAAGCTTCAAGTTTTATAAACTCATTGATTAAATCACTACTACATTTTTTATGCATTATGGGTAATGTGACTTAATCGTTTCTATGGTTGTACGTTGGTTTTAATTTGTGAAATGTATGAATGCACAAACATTGGATTAACATTCGATATGCGTTTCATTCTCTTAACAGTCATATCAACATTCATGTCACTTGGTACAGGTTTGATGTACCCATGAATTTACCTCACCCTGTTGTCCCGTGCATTAATGAAACCATTCATTATTCGAATTGGCGTTTGATACTGGTGGA